>JASDQU010030627.1:7782-22367 GCA_032191745.1 Picea mariana | reverse complement strand
AATAAAGGGGATAAGGGGCATTAACGACGAAAGGATAAGATAAGGTAATAAATGGGTTAGGTAGGGAAGTGAATGAGGGGGAAGTCGGTGAAGGAGGAATATGGAGGGGAAGGAGGTTTACGGGAGGTTATTCTACGGGAGATGAGGGATTGATTTTGGGGGCTCTGGGATTTGCAGAGAGGAGTGGTGTTTTGGAGTGGGATTGTATCAGGACAGACACCAGGGTTGCTAGAGGTTTTGGGCACTGGGGCCAGGATATCCATATGATATCCTGGAGCTAGGAAGTTACCTAGTTGGTAGGGTGGAACTAGGTTTTGGGCAGTGTTTACAAAGTGCAGCAACGGTCAAGAAGGCAAGCGGACAAACGAAGGGTTATTAGCATTAGCCTCAGGTATTTAAAATTTTGTAATTGTTTTTATTATGTTAGAAAATTTTAATATTTGTTGTTAAATCTATATGCGAATATGCTCAATTAAAGGAATTTGATAAATTTTACTATTTTTCTCAATATAGAAGAAATTTGTGAATTTTTTGAAATCAATACTATTACAATTATGTAATTATTAGACGTAAAATCTATTCGGCCCCTACAAATTTTGAATAAAAGAATCCCGATGGTAGAACCCTGAAAGAATGAGAGTCCTTAGATCAATTAGGTTCATTCTCAGCTGTCAAACCTCGTGGAGATGTTATTTTGGAAAAGTGTTTTTGGATCTCTCATTTGTTATAAAACAAATAATCTCTGATACCAATTGATAAAAAAAAGAAGCTCTGATACCAATTGATAAAACAAGCATAAGAACAACAAGATCGAAGAAAATTCTCACTAGCAAACACTCTAATGTATTCAAACCAATGTTACATATTTATAGTACAATGGGTGATACCACCTCATATAGAAATTTTCTTTAGATCCTAAAATCATGCATGATGACTAGGCTAGGAAATCTTAACTAAATCATTAGTCATCACTTGAGGATATATTACTAATATCCTAAATGAATAATACAAATATAGGTGACAATTTAGACTTACTGATTGGTAAAGGTAAGCCATATGCTAACAATCCCCCCCTCAATCACAAGTCCGGGCAATAGTAACAACAATAAAGTATAAACTGGTATCATTTTCAAGTATTCATACTGAAACTCCTGAGTTGAGCCTCAATTAAGAACTTCCTAAAAAAACGCCAATCTGGATGATGAATGGTTCATCTAAAATGAACTGGATGAGAGATGAGATATGGAAGTGAACAATTGCGATATCTAAACATTCCCTGATTTCTTGACAATTCAATAATTTTTCCAAGTGTTTGAGCTAGAAGAATCTGATGTATTCTCCTAATTGGTGAACATGTAGTATCACCATTCTACTATTAGTGCATCACTGAAAGTGCTCTCTGAATATGTGGTTTGGGATAACCACTGACCAATTGACACCATGTATCTAATGGTTTCTGGATAACCACTAACCAATCTTGACACTTTTAGGTGTCTAATAGCATCCAAATGTATAATGTGTATGATTCAATTGCAAGTCATTGAATCATAATCCTGCCAAAGTTTGCCATATCTGAAAAATATCACTATGTAATCATGTGAGCCAGGATGCATGGAATTTGTTCACTTAATGTAATCTCCTATCTGATGAGAGTGAACCAAGGGAAGTGAATTAGCTTCTAGTTTGACACAACCCTAAAAATGACTGACAACTCAATCAAATTCCAAGCTGCAATGTAGAAGGATCCTCTTATCCTGTGCTAGGTTGAATGACCATCTATTTGAACCAAACATCCACATCATTTCTATCAAAATCAAAATCAACATCCCAATTGTGTATGATTCAACTTAGACTTATTGAACCATAATTCTGCTGAAGTCTATCATCTATAGGCCACAATTTTCCATTTGCAAAATTTCATGCCCATCTGGCATATTTGATGTTTGTTGTTGTCGAAACTTTATGTCTGAAAACCATATTCAATTCCATCGTCAATTCCCCTCTTTATCAACTGAAAGGAGAGACCACAAGTGGTTTCATGAACCATCACCACTGGAATTTTGAACTCCCTCCCCTTAAGGTGCATAAGAGTTACATCATTGTACTCCATCCTTCTATGCTCAAGAGAGTACCATACTTGTTCCATTTGAGTACAACACAAAGTGGACATGTGGAAACAACCACATGTTATCTAATCCAGTGAGGGCCATGCTCGAAAGATACGCCATAAGGGGACCACTTATGTGAGGTACAAAAATGTTATGTGATACAATATTGGTCTTTAATCGAGATTGAATTCTTCGGTAAGACTTGTATAATCGCTTGGTTGTTTATGATCAATTCCAAGGATCGATCCAATCATAGTGAATCTTCAATCTTGCAGTTTTCTTCGGTGTTGAACATCTCTCGGAAGAATGGTTATGATTTCCACAATGTTGGCAAGGATGGAGATCAAAATACTGATTCTCCATGTGACCAACTCAATTACAATGTTGGCATGTCACATTATGATGTTGAAATTGAACATGTGAAGTTGAAGCTTCTTGAAGGAATCCAACACTATGGAACTTGATTGGTCTGGAATAATAGGGAATATGAAAGGTAACTTCCTTGTCATATCCAAGTCATGTTCTATTCTTATTGTAAATGATTTCTTCCAAAGTTCCGATGATGGGATTGGAAAGCGTATTCCAAACCTATTGCTTTAAAATCTATGGAAGTGGATTTACTGCATGTTATTGCAACATTGAAAGGTTTTATTCACTAAACTCAAAAGAAAACTCTTGAAATGTAGGTTCAAAAATATCTTCATCTTTGTCTGCATTTGCAATTGTCTTTTCTATTTTCTCCTTCACTGACTCTTGATCAAAAACATAATCATCATCATCATCAAAGAGAGGATTGTGCTGAACAAAAACTAGTTCAGAACACTTCACTGGCTGTTGATTTTTGTGATCCCTGATTTCATCATTCAATAGTTGGGATAGAGATTGAAGAAGTCTAACTTTATCTTCTGTCACTTGCAAACAAGTTAGCATTGATTGAAGAGTTTCTTTGTTCAATATCACTGTGTTTTCTTTAGTGGTGTTTATTAGAGTGTTCAGTAACTCTAAGAATTCTAGATTTTGAGCCATTTCAAAAAACACTAAATGAGGTCTCCTTGTGTAGGTAGATCCTGATTACAAATTGACTTGACAGAAAAAGGATTATCTACAACTCTCTCACTTGAATTGATCACTTGAACTTCACGCTTGCTTTATTTTGTTTCACGCTCGCTTGTACTCACTCACTTGATTTTGTTTCACGCTCGCTTGTACTCGCTTGCTTGAAATTTTCTTTATTTATTCCAAGAAGTTGAGGGTGCCGCATACTACCAAAAATGCACCCGAAAACTTGATGTTTATAATGATTTGAGTTAAACTACTCAACCTTGTCAATTTTGACTCAAAATGAAAATAGACTCTTGGGTGTCGGGCTCAACCAAGAATGCACCCAATTACAAAGAAATTCATTTTGATTTGAAATATACAAGTAAACTTACAAATAAATTACTTCAAGTACAAATCAAGTTGATCAAGTAATCTTGCAACAAACATTGTTTGCAAATTACAATTTAACTTCAAATGCTCCAAGATGTTTTGAGCTTGAAATACTTGATTTGTCCATTACTGATGTGGTCGATGACTTGAATGCTTGAGAATGTTCTTCACACATGATTGATCGTTATTAATTTGTGTGACTGAATTTGATTTCCTTGTACTCAATGTATGATGTGTTAAATGATACATTACAAACATTTTTATGTCAAAACTAGACATTAAACATCATAAATCAACCATGCAAATATTCGCCACAACACACTATGCAAGGTGTATCTAAGATCCCCTTATTCAATTTCGGGTGGATCTAGGGCACAGAGAAAAATCATACAATGGGAAGGCTAGAATGTACCTTCTCCTTCACCATGCTTTAACAAGGCTTTCAATTCATAACATTTCTCTTTTGCTCTCAAAGACTTAAGAAAACAATAACTGTCTTCTAAAAAAAAATGATTTTCTTACAACGTCAGTTCGTCACTCACTTACAAATTTTCCTAAGTCATAAAGAAATAACGAACACCTTTCACTCATGCTCACTCTCATTTACTAATGAGAAAAAAAGATTACATTTAATCACCTCCATATCTTTATGTTAAAACAATTTCCTATCTTTCATCTAGTCCTTTATCTGGTCCTCCATATTGCCCTCAATCCGTTTCTTCATCTGGTCCTTCATACAAACATTGATATGAACATAGTTTTTTCTTTTTTTTTGAAATGATTTTGATAATTTAATATCAGTTGAAAATATGTCTACCAAAATTGCACAGAAGGGGCTTCAAAAACAAGGACACACATAAATCATATGACACACAGAAGATATCTAAGTGGGTGAAATCACACCAGTCCGTGGAGATCCAAATATCTTGTTGAGATGACTATTGCCTCATATGTCCTGGGAGAAGGTCACGCTTTGTAACATCCTGCTCTTGCGCACGATGAGCGAACTTATTCTTTGAGGACACTTTCTCCCAAGTGATCCATATTATTATACTTTTGGGCATTTGATTATGATTATGAGGCATTATGAATTGATGACATGTTATTTTGCTGCATTGACATAGACAGGTGCTATTGACTCTATTTTCCTGAGTGTGCAGGATTTTGGACCTCGAGGATACAGAGGCATTGATGGAACCCCTTGAAATCTGGATCAAGTCAGGAAGTGGACTATTAGGGTTTGATTGTTGTATATATGACATTTGTGCATCTGATTAGATGATATGATTATGGATTATTTCTGACATGATTCATTGATGATGCAGGCTGACGATAGATTGACGACCAGACTCACATGTGGAGTAGAGGGGTCACATACGACTACCAAAGACATTGCGGGAGAGGTGTGGAAAGAATCCCTTCCACAACCTACTAGCATTCTTTCCGTGGCTCGAACTATAGGTTAACAACTACCTAGTTCGAGAAGACCCATGCCATGAGGGCTAACTGCAACAGTCGCTCACGATGATTCTAAGGGGTGCACAATAAGGCAAGGGCCTTATTCCTTAGAGGCCCTTAGTCTCCCATAATATCACCTAGTGGAGTATTGACTCTAGGTGTTTTGATGTCTACCAAGTCAATCAAAAGGCGAGTGGTACCCTTGGAGCACGTAGTGCATCCTAAAGGGCATGTTGCACAAGAAAAAAAAAAGAGGCGAGTGGCACCATTGGAGCACTTAGTGCATCCTGAAGGGAACGTCACATTGTTAAATAATAAATGAATAAACCTATATGGTCTTAGAATGAATACTGTGATGAGAAAGATTTAAAACAAATTCCCTAATAAAATGTCGCCCAGCCTAGGAAATTAAAGTCTAGGTCTAAGTGATACTTGTGATAAAAATAAAAATATATTTATATTACAATAAAAATAAAAATAAATAAATAAATAATAATGATAATCATCATTAATTATGTGACGATAAAGGGGTAAGCAACTCATTAATTTATAAAACTCTTTTGGGGGATAAAAATAAAAAAGGGGGAAAAAGGGGAAATAATTGTTTTGTCACATATGCTAATTAAAAATTTATTAATTAAAAAGGAAAAAGGGAAAAAGTTGATTTTATACACTTGCCAATTTGAGTTTTAAATAAAAAGGGAAAGAGGTAAATCTAAAAGAAATAGGAAACTAGGAAAAAGCGGGAAACATAAAAAGAAAGGGGAAACACAAGGAAAAAGTAGAAAGACTAACTTAGTAAGGTATCTAGCATTTAAGAACTTTCTAAATTAAACTCAACTAGTAAATTAGTAAGGGGGTAAGTCATTAATATATGCAAGGAAATTTGGGGACACCTAGGAGCGATTCTAGGAACGCTTTTAGGTGGGTGAGGGAAATAGGAGTAATTAATTAATTAATGAAATTAATTTATGATGCAATGAAGGGGATGGGTGACACATGTACGGGGAGGATTATTATGAATTAAATTATTGAACAATAAATTAAAAGAGATTTTTGGAAAGGAAATGACTTAGAAAATCTATATAAAGGAGGGGGGAGGAGGAGGAGGATGGTGGATCTCTTCTGTTATGCATAACGTTACACTGCAGAATTTTAGAATTGACTGACTTAGTTTGTGGGAGTTGGGATACCCAGCTTGGTGAGGAGTGGTAGCTCGGCCTGGTAGCTCGGCCTTGCGAGGTGAGCTGGGAGCTAGATGATTGTCTGGTTAGTGTGCGTGGCTCCTTTGCGGTTTAGGGGGATAAGGGGGAAGAAGAGTACCTATAGCATTGGATGGGAGGTACCGGTGAAGTCTCATCGGTCAGCAAGCGGGAGCTACACAGAGTGCGTGGGACAATAAATCAGAGCGGGTGACTTGGGCTACGGTACGCTTCCTTTATTTCTGCAAGGTAGATTATTAGTATACTTTACACTTTTAGTTCTATATATTTAATTGTGTAAAGAAAATGATTGACTTAGCATTTTAATTGATAACTGAATTCCTCCATAGCCTTAAGTTCACTGTTGATTAATTCCCTTAGCTTTCGATTCCTTTCATGTTGTGACCATCCTATGGTTTTATTGATTTGTGATGAGTTTGCACTTCATATTTTTCCTTCGTCCCTAGCTCATCAGTCCTCACCTGAGCAGTCGGCCAGGAGTCGGATCAACGGTCGTCAATTCTATGTTAATAGACCTATAGATTCCAATGCCCTTCTTTTCTCTGTGTGGATGATGAACAAATGATGCTTCTACCAAACCGTCTTCCCCTGTTGATTGTTCTTGGTTGATTGATGGTCATTGCGCCTTCTGGTGATTGAGTACCTCTGTGTTTGATTGACTAAACTATGAAAACCCTTGCGTATCCTTGAAGGATTATCCCTGTTTTTCCTTGATTGATAACCTCTGTGTTGAAGGCCCGATCTCTGTGATTTTGTATCTTGAATGCGTTTCATTGCCCAAAAAATATTTCTCTGCGTTTGGTACCTTGAATGCATTTCATTGCTGGATATTCTCTGCATTTATTTACCTCTACACTCTAACATTTGAAGATGATTGAGACTGCGTTTTTCACCACTTGATTAAGACTTCTTTTTGTTTTGTTTGCCTATAAATATTGCCACTTCTTAGGTTGCATTTTTCTTGATTTAGGGGTGAAATTTTTCCTGACGAATTTATATTTTTGGTCAGATTTTGTTTAGATTGCCAGGTGCCCGACAAGCTACATGCGTTTCATTTGATTTGGGGGCGAAATTTTGCCCGACGAATTTATATTTTTGGTCAGATTTTGTTTAGATTGCCAGGTGCCTGACAAGCTACACGCTTTTTGTTTTTGTCATCCAATGTATAATTGATTAAAATGAATGATACTTCTATTCTTTAGATGGTGTTTTTATAAAGAAATAAACTCAGCGAATTCATTGAGGAAACACCTAGGGCCAAAATAGGGCCCCCGAGCTATGTTTGAGGAAACACCTACCCCTACGTGAGGCGAGCGGGGTGTTTTTGCACTAGGATAATTTGGGGTAACTTGTACTGAAAATGGGTAAATATTTACCATCAATCTGAGCATGGAGTCAGACATGACTGATAAGGCCTAGGCCACCCTTTGCCGTACCCGATGGCTGTAAGACCGCCCTCTCAAGGCAGGCAGACCTCCTAATTATTTGGAGAAGCTGGAGAGAGGTTCAGCTGATGGGATGTATCATTTCACGAGGGTGCTCAAATATCATTTTGAGCACTCAGAGAGACTAAAATAACATTTTGAGCACTAATAGCTCCTAAAATTGCATTTAAGGCACTCTGAGCACTGACAAAAAATAAGGCAGCGTACTAGCTTGAAGCGAAAAATGAGATTTTTCCCCCTTAACACCTGCAGCCAATTTTTTTTTGATTGCCTAAAGGGGTAGGTGTTTCCTCAAACACCTGCCCCTACATGAGGTGAGCGGGGTGTTTTTGCACTAGGATAATTTGGGGTAACATGTACTAAAAACAGGTAAATATTTACCATTAATATGAGCGTGGGGTCAGACATGGTTGATAAGGCCTAGACCACCCGTTGCCATACCCGATGGTCATAAGACCACCCTCTCAAGGTAGGCAGACCTCCTAATTATTTGGAGAAGCTGGAGAGAGGTTTGGCTGATGAGATGTATCATTTCACGGGGGCGCTCAAATATCATTTTGAGCACTCAGAGCGCTTAAAATAGCATTTTGAGCACTAAGAGCTCCTAAAATTGCATTTAAGGCACTTTGAGCACCGACAAAAAAAATAAGGCAGCGTACTAACTTGAAGAGAAAAACGAGATTTTTCCCCCTTAACACCTGCAGCCATATTTTTTTTTTTTATTGCCTAAAGAGGGATCAAAACGAGTCACTACTTTTTTGCTATTGGTGCATGGGTTGAATGCCTTCAAGCGTTTGATTCACACGCCTTGAGGTTATAGTCTTGTTTTTCAAGGCCATTGTGTCTGGTTGGGGATGTTATCCCTTATTTGGTAGGTGTGGTCATGTCGTGTCGGGCGGGTAGTCATTCTCCTTGTTTTTCTACACACGTTCGCCCAGTTTCTCTTGCGCCAGTGCGTGGAGTCATAGAAGTTTGTTGCCTGTTTGGTGGGCATGGTGCTCATCATCGTGTGTGTTTTCTAGCTATAATCGTTGTTTTCATCCTGTCAAAAGAAAAGAAAAAAATTACATCCTTTGCTTCACTTGTAGTCGTAAAACTGAGGTTGTTACATATGGTATCAAAGAGGGTTCAACCCGCGACTTGGGATCACTACAACTTTCTTTGATATGATATTTGATTATAATGTTGCTAATTAAGTTGACCTGTATTTGTGTAGGTAATCATGGTTAGAGGGTGCCGCAGAGGAAGATGTTGGGGTGTTAGGGGAGGAGGCGTGATGCTTCCAGTAGCATCCACGCCAGAGGGGTCTAACCCCTAGGGAGAAGAACGGGTTTTTGGGTAGGAGCAGATAGCAGTGGGTGATGTGGTTGGACTAATGAGATATTTTCAGTGCATGTCTGAGGCACTGATCATCCATTTGGATAGAGAGGAGGCCAGTGCACCAAAACCCCCGGAGGGTCCACCGTGCACTCTGGTTGGTACTGGTAGCATTCACCACGAACTCGAGAAGGTCAAATTTCTCGACTTCTTTGGTGCCTCGGATATTGTAGCCGCCGAGGCATGGTTGGAGAATAGGGTGATGTTCTTTTCACTTCAGGACTATACCTCCAAATTGAAGGTCTGCATGGTGGTATTTCAACTGAAGGGGAGTTCTCTTCTATGGTGGAAGACGCTCCTGCCACAACTGAACATGGTCGTCGAAGACATGTCATGGGAATTGTTCGAGGAATGGTTTCACGAGAGGTACCTATTAGAGGAATTCATTGAGCATCAAATCAATGAGTTCAATGACTTACGATAGGGTGGCGGTACGGTGCCTGAGTAAGAGGCCCATTTTATGGAGCAACGTTGGTATGATCTGCATCTTAATATTGAGAAACTTAAGGTCAATAGGTTCGTATTCGGCCTTAATGGAAGCATACGTGCAAAGGTTAGGATTCTGATTCCTCAAACCTTGCATGATTCTATCTAGAAGGCCCTCATAGCAAAGGAGGAGCTTATTAGCGGGGGTCAGAGAAGGACTCCAGCGAGACCAGCAAGGAAGGTGTCTTCTTGTGCGTAGCAACATCAGACACCAACCAGACATACACTAGGATATCGTGGCTTCCAAAGGGGATCCAATTTATGTACACCTGGATGACCGACGCCTCAACATCGGACACCTTATCATGGACCATAGCATTAGCAACAACGTCGACCATAGCAGCAGCGGTTTAGGCCTATTGAGCAGAATAGACCAAGATTCCAGGCTGGTGGGCCGTCATCTGCTACTTCGAGTACCAGGAGCACTAGACCGAATAAGCGGTGTTGGATGTGTGGGGATCCACACTACCAGTGCGACTGCCTTGTGGATATGTCTAGAGCATCTGGATCAGCCGGACCCACTACTGTGGGAGATATGGGCAAGGCCCATCGGATTCATGCAGTGGTGAATAACTACCAAGAAGAGCACCAGTTGACTATGCTTGAGACATCAGGTACAATTGCTAACCAGACCCTTGGTATTTTGATAGATCCTAGTGCTACCGAGAGTTTCATCTCTGGTGCAGTGCTAAAAAGGATTAAGGTAAAGGTAGTCGAACAAGATGAGTTTATCTTCGTAGAGATGGATTCTGGAGTGAAACAAAAGGTTGGAGAAAAGGTTATGGGTTGTACCCTCAACCTGGGAGAGTTTTTCACCAGGGCCAACCTGTACGTCACGATCTTAGGATCTTATGATGTCGTGATTGGTATGGACTGGTTGGAATCACATGAGGCGATACTCAATTGTAAGATGAAATGGTTGAGCTTGGTCAATGATGAGGGACAAAGATGCGTGATTCTAGGACGAAACCATGGAGTTTCCCTGAGGTTCATCTCTTCCTTGTAGCTATGGAAGAGCATGCGCAAGGGATGTAAGCTTTATGTGATCCTTGTGTTAAACGAGAAGGGAGTACCAGAAGGTCTAGAACACCTTCCGTTGGTGAGAGAGTTTGAAGACATCTTTTTGGAGGAGTTACCAGGGATGCCGCCAGAGAGAGAATTGGAGTTAATTATAGACCTAAAACTAAGGACCGAACCAATAGCTAGAACGCCTTATCGGATGTCGACCTTGGAGTTACAGGAGTTGAGAATGCAACTGAAAGAATTGTTGGACCTGGGACTGATACGTCCAAGTGTGTCACCATGGGGTGCGCTTTTCATACGAAAGAAGTATGGGTTGTGGAGGCTCTGCATTGACTACTGTCAATTGAACAAGGTAATGATCAATAATCAGTATTCGTTGCCGAGGATTGATGATCTATTCGATCAAATTAAGGGTGTGACAGTGTTCTCAAAGATCAATTTGCGATTAGGATATCACCAGTTATGGATTAAGGAGGATGAATTCCCTAAGATTGCCTTTAAGATGAGGTTTGGGTATTACGAGTTTACTATTTTACTGTTTGGACTGACAAACGCCCCAGGGGTATTTATGAGTTTGATGAACGGGGTGTTCCGCAAGTAGTTGGACAAGTTCATCCAAGTATTCATTGGTGATATTTTAATTTACTCTCGGATGGCGGAGGAGCATGACGAGCACTTGCGCTTGGTACTACAGTGTTTGCGAGAGCACAAATTATATGGGAAGTTGTCCAAATGCTTGTTTTATCAATCTAGGATTCACTACTTAGGGCATGTCATATCTAGATAAGGTATCACCATGGATCCAGCAAAGGTCGAGGCTATTATGGAATGGATTGCGCCGACGAATGTCCTGGAAGTGCATAGTTTCATGGGTTTAGCAGGATACTATCGATGGTTCGTTGAGGGATTTTCGAAGATAGAAAATCCAGTCATGAAATTGCAGAAGAAGAACAAGAAGTTTGTTTGTACCAAAAAATGCATGGAAGCATTTGGGAGGCTCAAAGAGTTGTTGAAAACAACACTGATACTAAAGGTCCCTGACATGGATGCAGACTTCTTGGTATGCACTAACGAATCCAAGGAAGGCTTAGGAGAAGTCTTGATGCAAGATGGTCGAGTGATTGCTTACATCTGGAGGAAACTGAGAAGGCGTGCAGAGAAATATGCGACACATGATTTGGAGTTGTTAGCCATTGTATATGCCTTGAAGGTTTGGAGACACTACCTTGTTGGATGAAAATTTGAACTATGGATGGACCACTGTGGACTACAACACATCTTTACGCAAAGAGACCTAAATGCGTGACAATGACATTGGTCATAATTACTCAGCGAGTACGACTTTGAGATTACTTACATAAAAGGAACAATGAATTGAGTGGTAGATGCATTGAGTCAGAGACCACACATCTTTTCCGTGTTGCCTCTTCAGATGAATATACGTGAAAAGATTCTAACTTTACAGTGCGACGATGACTGGTACAAAGAGGTCAAGGATTTTATCGAAAAAAACACAATGATGATACCAATATTTGAAGGATTTATGTTTGACGACAATGGATTATTGAGGTTTAAAAATCAGATTTACATACCACCAAACGACGAGTTGAGAAGCCTAATCCTAAATGAGGCTCATAGATCACTATACATGGCTCACTCCGGTGTCACGAATATGAGGGTGGACCTTAAACCCTTATTCTTCTGGAAAGGAATGAAGGTAGACATAGTCAACTATTTGGCCCGATGTATAGAATGTCAGCAAGTAAAGGATGAACATAGACATCCAACAGGATTACTACAGCCACACGCTATTCTGGAATTGAAATGGGAGGTTATTTCAATGGATTTTATTGTTGGGTTGCCACTGGCAGCAAGGAGACATGATTCGATTTTCATAGTAGTCGACACTCTGATGAAGAGTGCTCATTTTATTCCTATGCATACAACATATCAGGCACTTGACATAGTTAGAATTTTCATCAGTGAGATTGTGAGGCTGCATGCTGTGCCTAAGAGGATTATATCTAATCAAGAATCGGTGTTTACTGGATGATTTTGGACTAGTTTCCAAGAGGCCTTGGGAACCCAACTTAACTTCAGTAATGCATATCACCCGGAGACTAACGGGCAGACCAAACGAACAAACCATACCTTGGAGGACATGTTGCGCATGTACGTGATGGACCAATAAAAGTGTTGGAAAGAAATCTTGCTACTGGTGGAATTCACTTATAACAACAGTTACCAAAGCACCATTAATATGGCGCCTTTCAAGTTTCTTTACGGGCGACCGTGTCAGACACCTTTGAGTTGGGATTGGTGTGAGGATAGGGTCTCGGTGGGACCAGAAGCGATCCAAGAAATGGAAGAGAAAATGAAAACAATAAGATAAAGGATTAAAGAAGCACAAGATTTACAGAAGAGTTATGCCGATGAACACCTTGTCGACCATAGTTACGAGGTTGGCGATCAAGCTTCTTGCGGGTAAAACCGCATAAGAGTTCGATCAAGTTTGGAAAGAGAGATAAAATATCTTCTAGGTTTGTGGGACCTTTCGACATTGTGGAGAGGAAGGGGCCCGTGGCCTATCAACTAGACTTGCCTGATTCCTTGAGGCGTATGCATGATGTTTTTCACGTATTTGTTTTGAGACATTATATTAGTGATCCTACACATGTTATTGACATGAGTTCCATGCAGGTATTATATGAGGGGGCACTCACAGATGAGTCGATCCACATCCTAGATCATCGCGTTCGACAGCTACGATGTCGAACAGTAGATTAGGTCAAGGTCTAGTGGGACAACTATAGTCCTCACTCGACGACTTGGGAGGACGCATATGATATGCGCCAACAGTTTCCATTTTTGTTTGATAGATAGACTTAGGATACTGTGATACACATTATTTCGACACTTATATACTGTGAAACTTCGAGACGAAGTTTATACCAAGAGGAGGTGTATGTAACATCCTGCTCTTGTGTGCATTGAATGAACTTATTCTTTGAGGACACTTGCTCACAAGTGATCCGAATTATTATACTTTTGGGAATTTGATTATGGATATGAGGTGTTATGAATTGATGACATGTTATTTTGTTGCATTGACATAGACAGGTGCTATTGACTCGGTTTTCCTGAGTGTGAAGGATTTTGGACCTCGAGGATGCATAGGCATCGATGGAACCCCTTGGACTTCGAATAAAGTCAGGGAGTGGACTATTGGGGTTTTATTATTGTATATATGAAATTTGTGCATTTGATTAGATGATATGATTATGGATATATTTCTGACATGATTCATTGATGATGCAGGCTGACGATAGCTTGCTGACTAGACTCACATGTGGAGTAGAGGGGTCACGCACTACTACCAGAGACGTTGAGGGAGAGGTGTGGAAAGAAGCCTTGCCACAGCCTACTAGCACTCCTACTATGGCTCGAACTGTAGGTTAACTATAACAACCGTAATTAATTAATTAATTGTCATAATTAAATATTTGTTTAATGTATATTAGTTTAATTAATTAATTATCATGATTAAATATTGCTTAAGGAATATTGGTTTAATGAATTAATAATTTTCATTTTTGAGACTTAATGAAAAGGGGATGAGGTGGTTGAGACTTAATGGGGGAATAAGGCGGTGAATAATGGGGAAGGGAGGATAAGACAAGGGGGAAACACTTGGGAAGGGGTCTTCTTGGGTTTTTGGGTAATATTTTCAGAGGAGAAAAAGAAAGGTGACAAAGGGAGTTGGAGGTTGGATTTGTATTGCTGGATTACTGGTTTTTCTTGAGGAGCTTGATGGAGGACTGTCATAGGGGGCACCTATTGCTAGGATTTTTGGGCTCAGGGGCCAGGAAACCGCAAGGATTCCTGGAGCTAGGGAGCCAGGGAGGCTCTGTTCCTAACTGGATGAGAGGAAAAGATTCAGTTTTCAGGCAGTTTCAAGCAGTTTTCAGGCAGTTCAAGTAGTTATCAACAACATAAAAGAAAGGGACAAACTTATTCTTCAAGAGGTATTTTAC
>JASDQU010030624.1:16159-27165 GCA_032191745.1 Picea mariana | reverse complement strand
GAGTCTTAGATTCCCACCAAATAAGTGTTGAACCATCTAATCTTAATGAAGCAAGCTGAATTTTGGTTTCATCATCTTGAATCTTTTGTATTCTAGAATATACTTCAATTTGACGTATCCAATTATCTAACTTTTCAGCGTTAACTTCTCCATTGTAAATTGGCAATTCAAATTTCATATCAAGCTTTAATGAAGGAATTTGCGAAGGAGTTTTACCATGCCCCTTTGGAGAATTCGGAAGATGTTTCGAACTAGTAGAAGAAGAAGAAGAAGAAGAAGATGGAGGAGGAGAGGGTGGTGGAGAAGCACCATTCCCTCCATTTCCACCTGGAGTTTTGTCACCACCGCCTCCCTTATGCATTGAAGGGTTGGAGCCTTCACCCTATGACAATATGTTCCGTTCCATCAAGATCTTCGTCATATCTCTCAACTCCATGACAACCTCTCTGAGATCTTCATTTTCAGTCGGAACACGTTCATGACTTTCTGCACGAGTCATGCTTGGTGAATGTCTCTCTGAAACTTGCAGTGAATGAATCTGCTTCCTCCTTGTTGGATAAGAACTTGGATCCATAAGTTGACCTTCTCCTCTTGTGATTTTCAACCTTGTGATCATCAGAAACAAAACTTGCAAGCAATCAAGTCTTCAAAACCAGTGCTCTGATACCAACTTGATCTAAAAATGAAGAAGACTTGAAAAGCTTGAAATTTATTGCAAGTGAAAGTTATGTGTTTAAAGCAAAAGGATCAGTTTGCAACACATAGATTTAAAGGATTACTTACGCAAATTACACATAGAAAGCAGCATAATCAATGAACATAAGCACATAAACACAACAATTGATAAAGGAGTTCACCGCTCTTATGGGCTACATCTCCTGGTCCAGCTTCCAATGGATCATTATTATTAGTTGCTCAAAAAGTTCTCAAAAACATGTCTTACAATGCTCAAACTGACAAACCGACTGCTCCAATGGCTTCAGAGCGTCCCAAAACCCCTGTCTGGGCTCTTTCGGCACCTCAATCGGTCAAAAAACGAAGAAGTTAGGCCTCCTGGAAGTCCCCCTCTTCAAGCTTGTTGTCTCTGAATCTACAAAACGCACCCCTCATTGATTGGACCTGGCTCACACGCATTTTAAAGAATGAAAACCCAGCACCGAGTGCAACCACGCCAACGGTGCAAACCGTAGAACGATTAAAGCGCCTCCAGCCCCTAACCACCTCGGCACCTGGGCGTATGGCGCATAGGACTGCGCACAAGGCATAAAGGTGGTTAAGTCAGTTTAAAAATACCCGCGCTCCAGGTCGGGGTCACATGGCACACCACACATGACCAAGGGTCATATCAAACCCCGCGCCATCCGTTACAACTCCGCACTATGGTAGGGTCACATGCGTTAACACAAAGGACCGCGAGTCGGGGCAAAGCCACGACCCGACCCCCGCCCGTTTATACAATCAAACAACTTTATAAACATTGAAAATGGATACATGGTAAGGCATATGGTGTGGGCGCATTGGTCGAACAGTTATGTGAAGTCGTTACATGGGGGGAGGTCCAGGGGTCGAACCCCACGGCTCCCATAACATTTTATATATAACCAAATAACCAAACAATGAGTGACACGTGGCACCCTCCGATTGGGCCACGTGTCCTCATATCATTTGCCCATAAATAGACATGTGTTATCTCCTTACTCGCCAGCTATCAACCAACCGACATCTACCATGTCACCCTTGTACGGTCGTATGGTCTTGCCATGTCAGACCGTACGGACTGGTACAGTCAGCATCAAATTTTTTCCCTGTTTGGCTTGACGAACAGATCGTGATATCTTCTCCATATGGAGTCCATTTGACAAAGTAAATATACTGCCGGAATCAAGAAGACGAGACGGACGCAATGGCACTGTTTTCGTCGCATTCTGAGCACTTTAAAATTTGAGCAAAATTTGATCCGATCACCTGGAAAGATCTTTTTTGCATGTTTCTGGACAAGTTGTGTAGGGATAGTCAGTGTGCCTGCCATCATGGATTCATTGTATTTCATGACAGCATGCATAATGCATCTATTTTGGTTTGCCTTGTCTAAGTAGGTTCTATACACGACCATTATGTCCCTGACGAACACTTGTCCAGTTCGGAGGTTGTTCAAGCCTTCTATTGATAATATATTGGGTGTTATAAGTTTAGACCTAGTGACATTTTTTGAACAGAAAAAGTAATGTGAATGGCAGTTTGTATCATTTTTGGCATAAATGTACACGTAGATGCACAATTTGGATGAAGTATGAAGGGCAGAGTTTTGTAACCATACCTCTTAGTCTGTGGAGCTTGCACTATGTTGGGCATTTCACTTGCGCTCGTCGATGCTTCTTGTGAACTAAAAAGAATTTGTTGTATATGAAATCAACATATTTATCATGGCGTAGATGAATAAATAACTCATGATATTTGTTTGGTAAACATAGAAAAATCATAATGTATGAATCTTTACCTTTGGCCTTGTCGTTCTGTTGATGTTTGCGATGATTGACTACTCATTCCCATGTCACTTGTCCAACTTTTTCTGATGTAAGCATGTGTACATGAACATCAGAATGACTAAATACGCATATGCATTGTATATTGTTCATAATTGTTTTGGATGTCACATACAGGCTCGAAGGGGATGGAGTATGAAATAGGGTGTCAAGGGATACTTAGGAGACATGAGGACTCGACGGTCAAATTATATGTCTCGGAAATTTTGAGTGCAAAAATGTGTAACACATAACATGGCATGATGGGGGAGTCTGGCGGTCAATTTGTATATAGTGGAACTCCGGGAGGTGTTTGTAGGTCACAAAACAATAGAAGTGCAATCTTGAGCCCAGGAGTTCGGTTGTCAATTTGTATATTGTGGAACTCTGGGTGTTGTTTGCAGGACAAAGAACAATAGAAGTGCAATTTTGAGCCCGAGAAATCGCGATCAAAAAAGTGGCTAAGTATGGAATGGGGAAGCGGTCGGTCAAACTCGTGATATAGAAGCATGAGTAGAAATGTGAACCCGTGAGTCCACCAACCCGCACACCTAGACATTTTCGGAAAAAAACGACTAAGTAAAGTAACCGGAAATGGAAAGTAGAGGGGAAAAAGAAAGGGTAATTCGGTTAAGTATAGAAGAGGGGAAAAAAGGATAAAAGAGAGTGGGAAAATAGAAAAGGGGAGGGAAATTTTTGGAAGCGAAAAGTCTCAACAAAGGCCCATTGTTGCCAAATCATCGTTTTCTAGTCCAATATTTTATCCACCTACTCGTTTTGTGTGTTTGAATTACTATCACTATTGGTATACCTTTTCGAAGATTGTACTTCATCTTCCTCTGTTGTGGCATATAAGATTTCATCCTCTTGTCCAACTAGTCTGTTTCTTTCAATGTAGCAATGCAGAAAAAACAATGGACATGAAGGTAAGTTGGTATGTAGAAATACATGTAAAAAATTAAATATAGTTCTATTTATTTCAATGTAGCAGTACAGAAAATATAGTTGACATGAAGATAAGTTATTATGTAGGAAGATATGTAGTATCCACATACAATAAATTAGGAGCAAAGCAGTAGAATAAATATACAGACAATAAATGAAATACAAAACAATGGAATATGAAATAAGAGTAGAAGCATGCACCTTTGTATCTCTTCTTCTACATTTGTGGTTAAGAGTCCTTCGTCTTCTCCAGTTATTTTGTTTGTTTCAATGTGGGAACGCACAAAATACAATGAACATGAATGCAAGTTGGTATGTAAGGGAAAACAAGTAGTATGTACATACAATAAATGAGAATGAAAAAAATAGAATAAAAGATAGAGTTAGAAGCATGAGCCTCTGTTTTTCTTGATCCATGGTTGCGGTTATATAGAATTTTTCCTAGCCAAAATATATTACAAGCTAGAAAATATTAAGAAGTTGGATAATCCTAGCTGACTGATTTGGTTTTGTGCAACAAAGTATCCAGATATTCTTTGAGACATGGAAATATGATTTTTTAATATGTTTGATGTATATTCCATAATTCAAGTACAAGACAAAATCATGGTCAGACCAATATGTGTCTAAGTTAAAGAGGGTGTATATTGAAATGGTCACATTTGACCATACATGGTCAATAAGTGTGTTTTGTAAATGCTTTATCTTAACCAAAAGAAAACGGAGATTGTAATTGCACATGTAGTTTTCCAATTCTTTTGTTATGGCACTATTTTGTAGCATGTCAACATTGAAGTCTCCTAGAATGATAATGGTTTCGTTCAGATGTAAATGGTGTAATTCATTTGAAAAAACATTCATTATGTTGGCAATGTTGCACGCTGAGTGGCATAGAAATTGAATATTGCAATTTGCAATACACGAAAAATTACTCTTGCTAGCACCATCTCAACATATTTTTCTCCAAAATGCATATGATCCAAAATTGTTATATGTTTTTTTCACTAATATCATCGCTCCATGCGTAATGTAACTTGATATGCAAGTGTGATTTGAAAATTGCTTATTTTGCATGCATAATGTCATGTATGTTTCTTGCAAGAACAGAATATTATATTGCATTGTGTCATAGTCATTGAGTATATCATTCATATGTGCATTTAAGTTGCGCGTGTTAAGTGAGAGAATTGATACATATGAGTTTGTTTGTATGGATTGGTAATCATATTGCAGATGCCATTTTGCATTAGTCTGAAGTCATTTCATCTCAGTATCAACTTTATGTTTGAATTTGAAGTTATCTTTTGTAAGAGCACTTAGCAAATACAAGGACTCTATGTTTCTGACACAGGACAAAGTTGTGTATACAAGTCCATGTATTCGTATTCCAACAGGGTCGAAGGCAACACTATCAAGTGTTAGTCCWTTTGATATGTGGATTGTACGTGCACATGCAAGTTGAATTGGAAAWTGTTTTTGAATCCTCAGTTGACCTRTCTTTTCTGATGTTGATATTGGTTTTTATATTCGCAATATAGGTGTCCATTCACGCAAAGTGTTTGAATTATATAGATAAGTTGACTTGTTGGCTTGTCAGTGGCCAATGTGCGGGTCATGGAACTTAATATAGAGGACATCAAATTTTTATTTTTTGGTATAAGCTTTGAGTATTTCATATTCACCATTCATTAGGCCATCATGTGAATCATAGTTCCAATCATATATTTCAACTAACATGTCTAATTTTAAGAAAAGTTGCAAATGGAAAGTTGTTGTGCGTTGATGACATGGTACATTGCCATGGTTTTATTCTTCGAGATCAATTGAATTGATGATGATATCATTGCCAGGCATGAGCGATAGCATATACTTGTTATGTGATGCAACATCCTTATTCTTGTAGAATAGGTAAACGAAGGTTGGGTCGGTTGGGGCAGGTCACATGAAACTTGAATTGATATATGTTAATTCATCACATGTTTGGTTGTTTTTCCACATTCTATTTAGAATTGCAATAAATTTTTCATTTGTCTAGCGCATTGTAGTATGTAATTCAAAGCACTTTATGTTGTCTTTCCAAAATCCATGCGTCATTGTTTGCATGTTGACCATAGGTTGTTGAAATATGAGATAATCTTGTATGGGTTGTGCCTAGTAAAGATCCCCACAGAATACCATATCAAGGTTTCCAAAGTATTTGGTTTGGACATGTTTTATGTTTCTCAGTAGATTGCCAATGGAATATAAGAAGTGGCTTCCAATCAAGGATGCCTCATCTATGAACACAAGTTGTAGTTCGTCATAAATCTTTGACAAGGTATCTAACATTTCTTTGTTGAGTGGAAGAAAACGTGACTTGTTAAAAGGCATCAATAATGCAGAGTGGATTGTTGTTCCACCTGCATTATATGCAGATTTTCCTGTATATGCATTGCATATCAAGTGCCTCAAATCATTTGCTCTATGTCTATAGTAATGAGTACATGTCACTGTCTCTTTTATCATGAGGTAGTCAATGTCATCATTTTCCAAGGTCTCAGTTTGTTTTTTCCTTTTCCTATTCCTATACAATATAGACACTGTTCTAGAACTTTCTCTTTATAAATTACTGAAATATGTCACCGTTAAATATGGATAATGCCTGACAATGGTGTGCAATTTTGTTGCATCTTGGTTAACTTTGTATCATACTTATCCCTTCTACACCTACCTGCAGTTTTCTTCTACAAGAACATTTTGCAAAGGTATGTAGGTACTCATTCTCGGACAAGGTGGGAATATCATCGAGGGCATGGTGGGAAGGATAAAGAATTTCCTTATTCAATTGAGGTTTTAGATCTCCACTTCGTCACATAAGGTAAAGGATCGAGATTTGTAATGCTAGAAAAACGGATAGATGGAGTTGTGCACACAACATTGGCATACATATGGTTCAGAGCTTGGAGAAAAAAATGGAGAAAAATTTAAGAGCAAGACGGAAATATATGCCAACCTCTATGGAAAGTCTGCAACATAGGAGTGATGAATAAATACCTAAACATTCTTATTTACAAACTGTAATAGTAAACAGTAAAGAACGAATACGAATGAAACTATGGTATTGAAACTTACTCATCTATGATGAACGATAGAATCGCAGGTCCAATTGTGAGTACAGGATTTAAACCCTGCAAAGTGCAATAACAGGTCCTAGAATTACCTAGGATTTGCATTCGAGGTCCTGGAACTTTTTTATTTATAACTTACTAAAATATGTCACCGAAAAAGATGGATAATGCTTAGCAATGGTGTGCAATTTTTTTGCAGCTTGGTTAGCATTGTATCATACTTATCCCTTCTACACCTACTTGCAGTTTTCTTCTACAAGAATATTTTGAAAGGAAACAAGCTTGACATCGTCTTTTTCATGTGAAATACACGGGTTCGATTCCCGTACGAGATAGGTAGGCACTCATTCCCAGGCAAGTTAGGAATATCATTGAGGGAAAGGTGTGAAGGATAAATAAATTCCTTATTCAATTAAGGCGTTATATTTCCACTTCGTCACATACAACAAAGGACCAGGATTTGTAATGCTAGAAAAAATGACAGTCGAAGTTGTGCATATGACATTGGCATGCACATGGTGCAAAGACTGGGGAAAAATTGGAGGAAAATTTAAGAGCAGGAGAAAAAGATATGCCAACCCATATGGAAAGTCTGCAGGATAAGAATGATGAATAAATACTTAAACATTATTACTTGCAAACTGTAAACAATAAACAGTAAACAACGAATACGAATGAAACTATGGTATTGAAACTTACTCGTCAATGATGAACGACAGAATCACAGGTTCAATTGCAGGTGCAGGACTTGAACCTTGCAAAGTGCAAAAACATCTCCAACTGCGGGTGCAGGACTCCAACCTTGCAAAGTTGAAGAAAACAACAAGCAACAAACCAGTGAGCAAGCACCAACATGCCCAACTGCAGGTGCAGGACCTCAACCTTGAAAAATTGAACCAGACAACAACAAGCAGCAACCAATGAACCAATGAACAAGCAACAACCAGTGAACCAGTAAAGAATATATGTATCTTCAATGATGACTAAATTGTATTCCAAGCATAGAAGAAATATGAAAAATGTTATGACTATGCAAGTGAAAATACTTAAACATTCTTACTTGCAATTTGTAAGCAGTAAACAATAAACAACAAATACAAATGAAACTATGGTATTGAAACTTACTCGTCAATGATGAACGAAAAAATCACAGGTCCAATTGCGGGTGTAGGACTTGAACCCTGCAAAGTGCAAAAATAGCTCCAACTACGGGTGCAAGACACCAAACTTGCAAAGTTGAAGCAAATAAAAGCAAGTAGCAATCAACAAACCAGTGAGAAAGCACCAACAGGTCCAACTGCAGGTGTAGGACCTCAACCTTCCAAAGTTGAACCAAACAACAACAACAAGAAACCGATGAACCAATGAACAAGTAACAACCAATGAACCAGTAAAGAATATATGTAGCTTCAATGATGACTAAATTTCATTCAAAACATAGAATAAATATGAAACATATGATGACTATGCAAGTGGCGGTGGACAACAATATTGTCCAAATTCATTGCAAGATTGTATGGAAAAAATCGAGGAAAAATGTACTCGAACATGCCTATTTAAGTAAACATTTAAGGTTGTCAGGCATGTTTAATGTACTTGCGCTATGTAAACATTTAATTTATCAGGCCTATTCAATTACCTCAAAAAGAGTGTCAATGCTCAAAACTTTTGATATGTAAACATTTCAATAAAAATATAAATAAAAAAATTAAGAAAGAGTGTCAATGCTCAAAACTTTCGGTATGTAAACATTTCAATAAAAATAAAAAAATTAAAAAAGAGCGTCGATGCTCAAAACTTTGGATGTATAAACATTTAAAACATTGGGAATAGCGAAGCTGTAATGAACCTCAAATTTATCATAATTTTTTTTTTTCTTTGGTACATTATTTACCATTTATCTTCGTTTAATCAACTAGTATGATGGGTACTTACATTTTGTTTTTGCTTTGCATAACCTTATACCATATTAGCTTAACACTTAAGAGAGGTTCCCATCGAATACAAGTATTTTTCTAACTCATATGTTACTATATGGTTTTTAATACAATACACATATCTACATATACACTAGGATTCGAATTTCAGTTCCCTTGTTTAATAGAATCGAGCTATTTGGATTTTACGCATAAGTTTATATCCCTGAGAGTTAATGCTTGTACTCCAACCTAGCTGTGTCAACATCAGAATTCAAATCCTAAATATAATACGTACCAGGAAGAGGTTTAAGGATATTAAAGAAGATTTATGGGTGGTTTCAATGTGTTTTTTCTTTGATGGCTTCATTTTAGTTATGATACAGTTCGCCTCCACCATAACGAATTGAACCCCAACCAATTCCACACCATTCTCTGTGTAACTAAACTAACTAACCCTCCTCTTCCTGTTGGGGTAACGGAAAGATAACTTCAATGACAAAAGTTTAGCAACCAATTAGTTTCACTCGACAGTCATGGATTTACTGTTATTAACTTCAACATTAAGAAAGATGGATGTACCTGTCAGGAGGAGTTAAGGCTCTATCATGAAATTAATTAGGGTCCTCTTAAACATCAGTCTTGATGACTCTCCCACCTGTTCTTCCCAATCCTGGTGCGCCAACTTTTCCCTAGCGCATGGAATGTACCTCTCGTGTTGTAAAGAGTGGTACTCGTCCCTCTTAGGTTTTGGCAGTCTCTCTTCTGCCCTTGTGACTCCGAAGGAGAGTGTTCTGTATTATGCATTCCTACACAGGGAAAGACTACCGCCTCTGCAGACAAACTTTGGTGAAGTTGACGGCAACATCCGACTACCTGGTAAGTTTTTTTTTTAAGGGAACTGTTGTATCTCAAGTTCGAAACCGAGTTCACTGTTTGGTTTATGCAAAGAAAGACTTTACTTTCTGTAACCTTTACTATGAATTTAAAGTCCTTTACTTTCGACACGTATGTTCAGAGTCTACATGTTTCTCCTTTCTATTTTGGTATCGACTGTAGAAGAGGTTTCTCGCTATATCTGAGAGTCACTGCTCTTTACCTCCGTGAACCTGAAGTCATATCTCGCATCCACTGTTTGTGTCTTGTGGTTTTATTTCCGGTTCATTCCTTTTTGTTTACCCTATGACCTGTATTTGAAAGGCTCCAGGAGAGAAAAATAGGGTCAAGTTGGATTCTTAACGTCTCTGTTTCTCCTCTGCGACTGATGCATATTATTGGTAGTAAGGTGGTGGTTTACCGGGAGTTTATCTCTTACTAAGCTAGGGTACTTTTCACAAGAGCTTCTATTGAATTTGTGTATGATGTCGTTCCTTATGCTCTTCGTTTTTTGTTCGTAAAGGGTTTTAATAAAATATTTAACTCTTGAATTCGCAATGTTATTTTATTTTTCAAAGAATTGTTTAATTCTGTATAAAAGGAATTCTCTGTATTAATGGTGGGACTCTGCCTGTTGTGAGGGTACCCACCAAAAGTTCTAGGGACCATCCTCCCCTCGGCCAGGGTCGATTACAATACAAGGGCATGGAAATTGGAGGGCGCGGTGTTTCGACCCCTAAGTTAAGTATTCCAGCATAAATGTGGTTATCAAATTTACCCCTTCGATTCTATATTTAAAGTCCTACTCTATACTTTACTAATGTTTTCTGTGATGGCCAAATGAAGGTATGCCCACTTCACGGCACAGGTATTCGGCCTCTACTCATTATGAAAAAGGTACTCAGGGTCTGAATTGTGGCTCTCAACTTGCTTCTTAAATCAAGGCATGGAGGTCATGATTTTGTTCGTAGCTTTCTGTTGTTAAAAGTAACATTACTCATGCTCTGATTTCCTGTGCCGGATGTCTGAGGGTTAAATCCCGTTTGTTTTTTTTGTTAAAGTTCCATTTAAGGAGATATATACAGTCGAGCATGATGTAGGGAAATGACTGATATTCTAATACTAGAAATTGGCGAAAACAGATCCGAGTTTATTGTTGGGAAAACTCTTAAATATGTTAAGCTTAGTATTGGAGGGATATTATTTTTCTATTTGGAAATAACTTATCCTCGACATTCTGTACATTACTTCTGTAATTTAATGTATTCAGAAATCTTTTAAACAGTTATAATAGCCATCATTTCTTGACTTTATTAATGTCTATATGATTAGTCTCTTGTTAACGCAATTCTTATCTGGAATTTACCCCAAAGGGGATCGTTCAGAGGCGGGGTTTCGCATCTCCAAATCTCCGCGTATTGTAGATTATTGTCTTTCTATCGATTGCATCTTCAGAATAGATTGCATTTACTCTGTAATTTCTTAAAATAGCTTTCGGTAAAATGCGAAGCAATTTTAATAGATATCCTAAATGGTAATGCTACAGCCATAAAATTCTTTGTTTCTCTCTGCACACAGCATATGTAAGATGTGTCATACGTTGATAATGTATTAGTGAAATCATGTATTCACTTTCCTGT
>JASDQU010030623.1:0-21406 GCA_032191745.1 Picea mariana | reverse complement strand
TGTTTCTGTAGAAGAACAATCGGTTGATAATAATGTTCATAATAATGTTCCTACTGAGAAAAATTGGAGGATAATAATGATCCTGAAGAACCTATTTCAAACACTCTTGAAACTGAGCAAACATTGCAGCAATCAGTACGTAGATCAACACGAACCAAGACAATGACAAAAAGGTATGGTGAATTTGAGTTAAACTTTTATGTTGTTAATGAACCTACTACTTTTGAAGAAGCCACTAGTTGTAATGAATGGAAAGATGCAATGCAAAAAGAGTACGATGCTCTTATTAAAAATGGCACTTGGAGGTTGGCGGATCCTCCTATTGGCATCAAACCAATTGGTAGTAAGTGGGTTTATAAAACTAAATATAAAGCTGATGGTTCTCTTGATAAGCACAAAGCAAGACTTGTAGCAAAGGGGTATGCACAAAAAGAAGGTATTGATTATACAGAAACATTTGCCCCTACAGCGAAATGGGGCACTATTAGAACTTTATTTTCTCTTGCAACTCAAAAAGGATGGAAAATACATCACATGGATGTAAAAACTGCCTTCTTAAATGGAGATTTAAAAGAAGATGTCTATATGTTGCAGCCAGAGGGTTTTTCTGTTAAAGGAAAAGAGCATAAAGTATGCAAATTGATAAAATCATTGTATGGTTTAAAACAAGCACCTCGTGCTTGGTATGAAAAGTTAACTGAACATCTTCTCAAGTTGAATTATAAGCATTTCAATCTAGATGATGCAACTTTATTTGTTAAGAAAGTTGGAAGATCGATTGTATATCTAGTTGTCTATGTAGATGATTTGCTTATCACAGGAAATAATGATGATTATATAGCATCTATTAAAAAGGAGTTGCAAAAGGTTTTTGATATGACAGATTTGGGATTACTACATTATTATCTAGGGATCGAAGTAGATCAAAAACCAAAGCACATTTTTATTTCTTAGAAGAAATATATTGGAGAACTATTAGGCAAATTTGAGATGAAGGATTGTAATCTTGTTGGTACTCCAATGGAGCAGAATCTAAAGCTTACTTCAAATGAAGGTAGTGCATTTGAAGATCCAACAAAGTACAAACAGCTTGTTGGAAGTTTAATTTATCTTACTACTACTCGTCCTGACATAACTTTTGTTGTAGGAATACTTTCCAGGTTTATGCATCAGCCATGTGAAGGTCATTGGACAGCAGCAAAACGAGTGCTCAAGTATTTAAAAGGCACTCAATCATATGGCATCAAATATTCTAAAGTTTCAGACTTCCATCTCATTGGTTATTCAGATTCTGACTTTGACGGAGATAAAGAGCACGGGGTATCTACTTCAGGTTATTTCATGAATCTTGGATCAGCATCCATCACTTGGAGATCACGAAAGCAATCAGTTCTTGTTGATTCTACAACTGAAGCCAAATACGTTGCAGCAGCTCAAGCCACAAAAGAAATCATTTGGCTTCGGAAAATTCTTGAAGACTTGCAGGAGAAACAAATGACTTCAACGCCTCTCTTTGTTGAGAATACTTCTGCAATACAATTGGCCAAAAATCCTAAATTCCATGATTGAACCAAACATATCAACACTAAATATCATTTGATTCGACATCATGTTGAGGCCAAAACCATTCATCTCAATCATTGTTCCACTTTAGTGCAAATTGCAGACATCTTTACTAAAGCTTTGGGTCGAGAGAAAATTGAAAAATTTTGAATGATGCTTGGGATGACAAATGTCCCTTCGAATTAAGGGGGGAATGTTAACTAATCCTCCGACAGCATTTATATAATCCGGCGGTTATCGTTGCTTAACTAATTCGCAACCGCCTAACTGTCTGCATATACCTATAAACAGAGAATCTGAATTTTTAATAAATGAAGAGTTTATTTCCTCCAATTTTCATCTCTGCGTTCTGTGTTAAATGTGGAGTTTTATCTGGCCTGTGTACAAAGGCTAGATGCTACTAGAAAGCATATGACGCCATTGGAGGCGGCCTCAACAATGACCAAAAAGGAAATGGCTTTCTTGCGGATACTAGAGTAGACCTAAAACTACTTTCGATTGGCTAAGAGCTCATCTTCCTCAGACGTAAGGAAACGGGTTAACAAACCAAGACCTAGAGGCATCTTATGTCAGTGAAAATCAACCCCATTACGAACCACCAGCGGGTCATTTCAGGTGACATGGTTTTCCTCGAATAAAGATGATAAGTCAGCTCGCATTCATGGATAACAACCGATGATGATTATCCTCATTGTTAATTGACAACTTAGTTATGATGGGCTTTGCCATTTTCAGAAAGAACCAAAAAAAATGTCAATCATGATCGGTTTAAGGAATCGGTAAAGCAAACTAAAGCTCCCGGAGAACATAAACTCAACAATGAAGACGAAGTTAGAAGTATCAAGATTTTGAACCTATAGTACGACAATCAAAAACTAAACCACATCGACATCATCATTACCATGAAAATTTGCAATCTCAGTCTTAACAATACCTGAGCTAGCAACGCCATTATCAAAACCAAAATCATTTTGCACAAAATTCATGTCAAGACTTGTGAATGATGGTTAAGATTGATCTTGGATACATGTCTTTCTAAGAACATCGATATATAACTATCGTTTCACAGCAGTCCTACCATCTAACTTCTTCCTATGTTTAAAGGACAAATCATCTCAAGAAGGGAGGACAAGTAATATAGAAAATAAAGAAAAAAATTAGGGTTTTGGGCACTAAGTGCAATATCAATATGGCACAAAGTGTAATACATATCTTAAACAAAATACATAATCAACAGGGCACTAAATAACCTCTAAAGTCCAAAAAAAAACATGCTACAAGCTACTAGCCTACTACATATCATTGATCAACATTGTCAATCTTAAAACTCATCACTAATGTTGGAAATGGGATCCTCGACATGTGCTAGTACCTACCATGCCTAGTGCTACTCCTACTAGTGGATCGAAATCCAAACAACTGCACCCCAAGTCATCAAGATCAAGATCAAACTCTCCTAGGTGAGTCTCCTCTACCCATTATGAGGTTGGATCAATAACATCCAACACAATAGGATCTATATTAGGTCTTTTGTTCAGTAACTGGATCAATTATTTTCACAATTTGGAACTACTATTTTTGGCATGTCTATTTTTAGCAGGTCTATATTGTATGAGCTTGAGCATTCTGGAAAACACTGTTTCAGAAGTGTTAAAATGTCCAACATTTCAAGTGGACACTCCACCCATCATCAGGGACAATTGAAGCTCTAAGATGTTAGAAAAGAGTGCTGAGGCGAGGTGTTTAAAGAAAAGGAGATGATCGTTGAGAGGAAAATTGAAAATATTGATAAGTTAATGAATAAGGTTGTTAGGGTAGTGAGATTAGAGATTAAACTATTGTGCTACTGAAATAATAAAATATTAAATAATGATGTAACCGTTGAGGGGAAAGAGGAAAAAGGGGGAATTAAATATTAAAATATTGCAATATTAAAATATAAAAAATTTAAATTATTAGAATGCGAGGTGACCGTAGGGGAAAAAGGAGGAAAAAAAAGGGAATATGAGGAAAATTAATTGATAAGGGGAGGAAGTTAGGGTTTAGAAACTAAATGAGATTAAAAGAAGGTTAATGCTATGTTGAATGGAGAAATTGAAATAGGAATTTAATGAAGATAGAGAGATGATGTTATTCAAAGGAAAAGTGGCGAATAGGTATTAAACAATTTTGACTTCAAAAAGTTTCTAGAATAGGGAAAGGTCTATATATTCCACAGGTGGCATGTAGCAAAGGAGCAGGGTGACATTTGGTGTCTTTTTGATAGTTTAATGGACTTGTCTTCAGTTCGGTGCAGTTTAGTTTGTTGGAATTTTAAAAACTTTTAAGTCTGTTGAATTTGAGATGAGATGTGAAATTCTATTTTCATTGTATGAGATCTGAATGGGGTTCGAACCCTTATCAAATATCTTGAAACAATTAATGTTCATATAAAAATTTAAGTAAAAAATTTCATTTTCTTTATATGTCCCTTCAAATTCTTAAAGTAAAAGAGTAGAAAGGGATACATAAAGAAAATGAAAACTTTTACTAAAAAAATTTTCTATTTTCATTCTAGGTTGGCTCGTGGCTCAAAAACTCCAAATGCTCTCAAATGATCAATGAAATGTGCTTTAAGAATTTGGGTGTGGAAAAAAAATTATAAAAAATCGCTTTTCCCACAAAATGACACCCCTACATGTAGGAAACCAACCGGGTATGGACTCAGCTGAGTAGTTATGGACTCAGCCGAATTAGACCAGTTTAACACTGAACCAACTTGTTAGGTGTAGCCAGTTTGATGACCAAGTCAGTGCCCTCAAAGGTCAACTCAGCCAAGTCCGAGTCCAAGTTGGTCAAGTTTTAAAACTCTGCTAGCATCTAGCATAGCCTAAACAGCTTCGTAATTACGAAATAACTAATCTGGCATGTCAGATACTTGACTACGTGCAATCTCAAATGAAGCATTCAGGTTCAGGTGAAATTGGCAATGTATAAAATTCAAATATGTATTAATGTTTTTTTGGGTACCTGTATTCTATAGGTATAATCATTTCAATCCCTAATTTAAACATGAATCCCTCATGTACTCAGACGGGCCTGTTATTATAAATGACTCATGTGATCGGTATGTAATATGTAATAATATATGTTATATGTATTATGTTATTACATATGTTATATGTAATATATATAATATAAGTTCAATTATTTTAAGTTGTTATTAATATTGTTGGGTATTTGGTTACCATTTTAAGTTGTTATCAATGTTGTTGGATATTTGGTTAGTTCTGTGTCATTAATTACCCAATTTGAATCCTTTACACTAATTTACACCAACCAGTCTCTTAAAGATGCTATTTAGCTACCCAGTTTGAATCGCCTACACTAATTTACACTAACCAATCTCCTAAAAATGCCATCCATAAATCTGGGATAAAATCTTTTGATTTCTCCACTAAGTTTTCCTTTGGAAAAAAAAATTGCCTCCACCGCAGTAATAATCGTTATGAGTGAAATTATAAGCAACTATACCGTGATAACCGAAAATCCATGAGCGCCCAATGTTGGACAAAGTATGGCCATTCTCTAAATCACGTATAATCTTCCGATCTGAATTTTTAGAGGAAATACTAACGGAGCATTTATTTTCTAAGGATTTCATCAATTGTCTGGTACAGAGATTCTTCCCTCTATTACAAGGCAAAACAAAAGTTTAAAACAGAGCAGATGGTTACCGAGAGAGAGAGTACTCCGATCCCGTGTATTAACACTGAGATGAGATACGAGCTTTGCATCCGCCACCGCATTGTGTAATGGAATCAATGTCTCTGCCCAACGCCTTCGTAAGCTCGCTGCATTATTCGTCGATGGACTTCTGCGATCGTTGAAGTGGGGTCTAGGGTTTGATGGCGCAGGCCGGCTTCCTGCAGTTCTGAATGAGCTCCTTCCGCTGCCACTCGAATGAACTGCAGACCTTACAGACCTTGTGAATGCGCCATAGCGAGACGCCATTGAGATCACAGAGAGAATGAAATTATACGAGAGCGGGCTGGGATTGAGGACTTACAGGGGTTTAAGGTAGGGTTTTAAGCGTTGAGAGAACTGCCATGCACTCTCACCGTCATGATGGAACGTTTATTTTGTCAAGCTAGTTGTGGTATTGAGTCGATGGATAGTTAATATCCATTAATATCCATTATTGGTAGAGGGGCAATGAACCAAACCTAGGTCTCGCACGGATTATCACTGATTCTTTTATATATATATAATATGTTAATTTTGAAAAAAAATTGAAAGGTTTTCCCGATTATGCAAAGTCATTTTTTTTTAAATCTTGAAAATTTACAAATATATAATATTGAAAATATATATAATTTTAATTTAAAAAAAATTAAAAATAACGATACATATAAATATATAATTGAAAATATATATAATGTTAATTTTAAAAAAATTTAAAAATAATGATACATATAAATATATAATATGTTAATTGTAAAGATTTTAAAAAATAATTTATATTATTGTTAATTGGGTTTAGCTCATGTGAAATGTTGTTATCTTCATGAGAGAGTTCAATTTTCCCAAGTGACATGTGGAGCTCATAATTAGTATATTGTTATAATGGCTTCGAGCCCTATTCTTGACCGGCCTTGTGCCCTAAATATTCTAGGGCTTACCCTCGTACCATCCTCGAAATGAGGGGAAGTACTCATGAGTTTTCCCCAAGCTTTGTAATCTAGAAAAAATATATAGCCATGTTGTTAACCGGCCTTGTGTTGTGAAGATTTTAGGGTTTATCCTCTTACCTTAGGTACCATCCTTGAAATGAGGAAAAGTACTCATGGGTTTTCCCCAAGCTTTATAACCTAGAAATGAGGAGGAGTACTCATAGATTTTCCTTCAACTTTATAACCTTATATATATATATATATATATATATATCACTATTAAAAATACATATATCTTTGAAAATTAATATTTCATTAGCATGCACTCATCTAGGTCTTTGTATTTGTCTTTGTATCCTAAACTTATGTATGGGATTAAGGGTGAGGTTTTCTTGAGAGCACATGACCTTTGAAGGTTAGTCTTAGCTATGGGTTTAGGAGTAAGGTTTTTTTTTAGAGCACATGACCTTTGAAGGTTAGTCTTAGCTATGAGCTTGAGGGGGACATTGAATTTTTTGGAGATATGTATAGGGGTTGAAACCACCATTCTAGCTCCAAAATAAAAGGTTAAAATGCTTTTAATTGATTGACTACAACTTGAGTTTACTTGAGTTATGAGAGGTCTATCGTTAGAGACTCTTCATGTCATCTAATAAGAGTGAATTTTTGTTCCTTTGGTATACAAGGAGGAGGTTATTAAGGTCTAGACAAATAGAGAAGTTTTTAAGCTTACTTATGATGGTTTTGTCCAAGTGAAAGCATTAAGTAGCACCTAGACTTGAAGAGAGGTTACATTTTACTTGCTCATGGAAACAAAAAAACACCTTAAACCTCAATCTACTAAGTATAGTGAGGGATCAAAAAATTATTGTAACCTTTTGTTATTTAAAAGATATGGATTCTTAAAAGATATGAATTCAAGGTAAATTTATGTAAGTTTATTTTTAATTTTATCTTGGCATTTTTTTCTATTTAAGTGCACTAAAAGTAGCAAGTATGAAATATAGATCTGTATTTGTAATATGTATGTGTGTTCATTCCATAAAAAAAAACAAAAAAAAAATATATATATATATATATATATAATAATCAAACAAACATGCATAGGTCCATCTTAACCCTATTTTCTTAGGGAAACGTCAAAACTTGGGGAATGTAGAGCCCTTGTGTGTGTGAAGGAAGGTGTTTAACTTCTGGAAGTTGGTTTTCCTTCATCGTCAAAGGAGTTTAACACATGTCTAATAGGGAAAATTGGTCTAAGTGGACATTAATAGAATATTGTATCATTTACCCTTAGTAGATATGGGGTTAAGATGGATGTATGATGGTTGCATTTGAGTTCAGATGTTAGTTCTATACTTATTTAAGTGTATTAGTATTACCCACCATTGTGTGTAACACATACCATCCATCCCATGTTGTAGGGTGCACCCCACTTCTCTTGTTGTTGTTATTTACCAGCATAGATTCATCTTAAACCCAAATCTATTAAGCACCAAGAGTGATTAAAAGAAATTAAGATGCAACTATGTTGGTGCTTAAAAGATCTCGAGTCAAGATTAATCTATGTGTGTGTGTGTGTGTGTGTGCGCGCGCGCACGTGTGAAAATGCTTCTAAGGTTAGCTCAAGTGGTATGACTTGTCATGTCAAAGTTGTATTGGCCAAGGAGGTCAAGAGGTTGAATCCACATAAGTTCCTCGAGGTTAGGCATACATGTTATACATTGACAAAATATACCTAGGTTCCATTCGTGGAATGTAAGGAAGTGCCTGGAGGGTTTTCCTGGGGAAGGTTTCCATGGAAAAAAAATGTGTGTGTCAAAAGGACCCCACTAAAGTTGTTTATAGTACCTAAATTCTACAATTAAAGGTGTGAGTAGTTAATATTAGCTATAGTGTTTAAGATTCTATTCAGGAAGCTTCCTGAGAGCCCATTGTCATTATAGAAGGATACTAAGGGCCTCATTTGAATAATCACGAGTGAGAGTGATCGCGAATTAGACTTGCCTATGAGCTCTATAAAATGTTTATTGTTAATATTTGAAGCCAAGTAAGACCAACGATCGAGGACAATTCACAATTATGCACATTGTTAAGTTCATGGTATCAAAACTTGATTTCGGTCTTGAATATTCTAAGGCAGTAGAAACCTTGACTTAGCACTTGTCTTGCATGGTCTCTCACAACTTGACAAATCTATTGTCTACACATAAAACTCATTTTAACATTTTTTTTTCATTTTTTTTTTCTATAAATATTTGTGTTCTACATTGTTTGTTTATACATTTGCACAACTTGCTAGGGCTATTAGTGTTAAGGAACACATAATTCTTGAAGTAGTCTTCTCATATTGACCTTCACCCTTGGCCTCTTATAATAGTGCAAAGTCATCCTAAGGAGTCAATATATTTGAGGATCCAAGAGTCACACAATGACAAGGAGACCATATTCCAATTCTAGAGGTACAAGGATCAAAGCAAAGCTTTCCAAAAACTCAGATCACCTATTGGTTTCTCATCATTTGGTGAGCTACCATAGGCACCCTAGTGTCCACTTTGGGTGCAATACAAATGAGCCAGTATAGACCTAAACCATCCTACAAGAAAGCACAAAAACCCCTAGGTGGAGTGCATTAGTTTTGCATTTTCATATTGGTTGTGTGCATTGTGGTTGAGAGAGAATTATCTATGTCCATGGACAAATCTTCTAATCTAGGTAATATAAGTTTAGTGATAATACTTGAAGGTCATAGTGTGTTGTAGGTAGGCATGGTAAGTTGACTAGTCCCTTGATTGTGGCTTCCTGAGTTACAATTTGCTTATCCAACCTACAATGTTAATGTGGTGAAGTATCCCTACAACATTCTTACAATGGCACACTTGGATGTGAATCTGTTTGGTTGCTCAAAATCCATGGTCAACACCCTTGGCAAAAACTATAACTCCTCCTCTATACTACATAATATTATAATCATGCATAAAGAAAAAATTGTCATCATAGATAACTAAGGTAGATTTGTATTCCTTGAAACCTTGATTAAAGAATTATATAATGAAACTACATCCAAAGCTATATTCACAACCGTTGTCAAACAAGGTGAAGTAGAAATTGCTATGGTCGAATCAAGCATTGCTCTCATTTTTTCTGTAATTTTTAATAGAACATGAATGTCAAAAATGGGTTTCGAAGGGATACAAAAATGTACATATATCTCAACCTAATTCTTTTTTAAATCCTTTATTGGCTCATGAACTAAGAAGAGAATGCTTTGTCAATATTCTTGTTGTTTCTCACCTATATTGGCATGAAACTTGTAGATTCTAGTTATGAGGTACATCAGACATGCATGCATATTGTGTTATCCAATTAAATGATAACATGGCCTTGGAAAATCAAATCACTCTACATGGATTGGTCATGTGTGTAGAATTAAAAGGAGTTAGACTTATTTCCAGAGTATCTTATATGGCAATCAATCATAGACCCATATTCAAACTGAATAATACTCTCCTCACAAATGCCAACTTGCGCCAAAGAATCAAGCTCACAGTAATGGGAGAGAACTTGATTTCATTTGGGAGGACAATATACACACAAGGACATATTATTGATAATATACCTATAATAAAAGAGTATATTGATAGGAAGGATCTCGATCACTTTACTATACAAAAACAAAAAGTATATTGGTGGTAGATTGTCACTAAAGCCATGGCCCATGAATAGAAATCTAGCAATAGTAAAGTTCATGCTTGTTGGCTTGGATCTGCTCTTCTATTGGTCTAGAGAATTCTTTATGGTTTATTCTGATCCTACTTTACCATCCTAGATTGACCTTGGTTCATATTTGATAAGCTTCCCAACAAAATCCCTTTAAAACTATCAGCCCCTCTGGTAAACCAGAAGGCAACGCAACACACAGAGTGTACTGCACAGTCTCACCTGAGATAGCTCTATGGGTGGCTGCAATACTCAGGTGTTTGCAACCTGAGACTAAGCGAGATTTGTGGTTGTGTGTTGTAAACTATATTCATTCAGTCTAACATCTAGTTATAACATTCATTCTATGAATGCATGTGGAATACCAGATCTACTTAGTACTTCATTCATCTAACATTCATCAATTAATCTGACATAAGGACACATACATTCATTCACATAACACAGGTTTTAATGTGGTTCACCCCCTCCTGGGCTACGTCCACAAAGATCTGGCTCTCGAGCTTTTATTATAGTTCAAAAATATATCACGTCGCACATGGTTACAATCTTAGTTCTCCCTCTTTCCCACATGCTCCTCGATCCCTGCAAGGCTAACTAGATCGCACCAGGCTCCTCAGCCTGCGATCTAACCCTCGAGATCGAGCCGCTCACTTCTTCCCTAGCTCACCAGCTTAATGACTCATACAATTCTTACAACTCTCTTTCTCTCGGTCTGTCTGTGTCTCTTCGCTCTCTCTATTGGCATCATTTCTGTTCTATCCCCCCCTCTTCCTCTAAGTACTACTTATTTATACCCTTGGCTCACTAGCCATTACAATGAATTACAAAAACCCTAACCCTAGCATCGTTAGGTCTTCCTTCCATGCGCACTTTGCTTGCTTCTCTTACACATGTTGCTTTTCTTTCCAGCTGTCTTTTCCTCCTTGCATGCTTCTCCTCCAAAAATAGCCTTTCTTCTTGACTCAATCTGCATCCAACAGGTCCCCAACACTGACATGTGGCTCATCCTGAGCCACCTAAACTTTGTGCACCTCTTCAATCTCTCTTGCGAGAGCCTGGAACTTCTCTGTGAGTTCCTTTGCTTGCGTTTGAGCCTGCGTGGTCTTCTCCTTGAGTGCATCCAATACCTGCACCGCAATCTCGTCGTTGATCATCTCTGTGCACTATGCATGAGTTTGTGCCATGTTCCTCTTTGTGTCTTCTTCCTGCGCAATGACCTATGTTGCTCACTCCTAGAGAGGTTCCACTTGAGCTTGGCGCTCCTTCTTCTGTGTCTGCGTGACTATGAGTTATGCCTGCAGTTTCTTCATATCATGTGCTCCTTTGACTCGCTCAGTGATCGACGTCGTCTTCTGCCTCTACTTGAGGTCCTGGATAGTTGCGCTTATCCTCTCCTCCTCCTGGTCCCACTGCTGGACCTGTTGATCCTCCTCCAGCTTCATCCATAGTTGTGTTGCTTTCTCAAACAAGTCGGTTGCTGCACAGACTTGTCGCTTCATCTCCTCTATCTGTGTTGTTGCTTCCTGCTTCCTCTGCTCCTTCACTTCTGGAGGAGTGGTAGGTATGAGTTGTTCTCAGAGGTTCTTGATCTCCTGTCTATATTGATCGATCGTCTGCACAATCTTATCAATCTTCTACATCGTCGTGAGCTCTACTGTCTACGCGCTCTTTGGAATTTTCTCATAGGCTACGGCCAATCCCTGCTCCAAGCTATCAACATGGTCTTTCTTATCTTTGGTCTCGAGCTTGACCTACTCGAGCACCAATTCCAACTCTTCTCGGTTGTCCTTTGTCTGCTGCAATTCTCTTGCGTCTGTGCATGTGCGCGACTGTACCTCATGCATGACGCTGACGTGTAGTTTATACAGGGCCTTAGTTGGTATCCATGTCATTACCAATTGTATTTGGGCCAAATCCTTCAAGGGTTTCTGACCCACAATTTCATCCATGCGCAACATGTTGGGTGTGACGTGAAATGTCGAGCTCGGTTGTGTTGTCATCTAGATCCTATCCTGCTCACTCGATCCAGCCTCGACTCCTGTCTGTGATGTTGTTGGGACTAATTCTATTCCTCTGTCTGCCCTCTGTGTTTCTTTGATTTGATCGAGGAGTTGCCTCATGTCTTCCAGCTCATCCTGCATCCTATCCCTTTGGCATTGCGCTTCGTCAAAATCTTTCGTTGTTTGATCCTAGACCATTTGGGAGACGAGGTCTGTGTCGTCCTCCATGATCGTATATTCTGGTGGAGTTTTGTGCACCTTAGCTTTCTTGAGTGTACCCCCCGTTTGTATGATTGGCCTCTTGGTCTGGCCTTGCTCCTGCTCAGTAACACTTGACGTGGTCCCATGTGTTGTCTCAGTCTATTTTCCCTGTTCTCGTGGCGCCTGGGTGTTTTTCTTCTTCCCCGCCTGGGTGCCTTTCTTGGACACACCCCCTTTCTTCTGTTGCGTTGGGTTCTGACCTGTCCTTGGCTTCTTGGGCGTTGTTTTGTCTCCTGCAGGTGTCTGTTCCTACCCTGCCTCCACCTCCAAATCCTTTTTTTTTAAGTGCTAGTAGGTCGACTGTCCCTATACAGCTTCAGTCGACTCCCATTGATCATCCCTCTGATTTGTTTAAGTGTTGTGTCTATATTGGGGTTCTCATGCTCAAATGAGAAAGTGACTGTAAAGTTATGTTGTAATATTGTCCAACTCGTAGTTCCTCTACGCAGTTCCTGGTCTGTATACTAGTTCGTTGGGATGCCTTCTAATGTGTGAACAAAATGGTGAGGCCAGTCCTCCGGTGGTGTCATTTTCCATAGTGCTATGCACTTCTCCAAGTGTTTTGTTGGTGCCCTCTGTCTGTCATATTTTTGCAGCTGGTTGCTTCCTTGTTCTGCACCAAACCTAATGCATAGTAACCGCTACATTGGTACCAATCCTTGACTGTTTCTTTGTGCACACCCCACCATCTTGCAGGTGTTGCCTTGAGCGCTATATCCAAGGCTAAGAACCTCTGATTTTCTAACACTTCATCTTTGTATCGTGTTAAGAATGCTTCTAGGTCATTCACCCCATGGAAGCTGGGAGGCTCCCTTACCTCTGTACCTACCTATCTCATTGGGCGGTCTATTCTTGCGCATCTTCTTGTGGAGAATTCATGTAACCTCTGCTACCAATTTTCTAAGCCCGTATCTGAGTGTGATGCACATGGGGTGATGCTTCGCCAACTGAGTACCCCATTTGTAGTTGGTTTCACGTAATCTTCATCTCGTGTAGTTGTTTTGTACAACTGGTTAATTTCTTCCAGGTCTAAGCAAGTAGGTTCTACAAACCTTTCCCCTTCTGATGGGTCCAATGGAGAAATGCCTTTGTATTCTCCCGACTCGAAGGTCATCTTCCTCGTCTTTAAGTTGATTATGGTTTGGTTATCAAACTCCCAATCCAAGCTAAGCAATTTCGGATNCGAAATCGGTTTTAGTCTGTACTCCATCCAAATCTACTGTCACTCCTTTTAGTCTTCCAATTGGTAGAACTTTGTGTTGATTTGCTAATTTCAGTTGAATAGGTGAATATCCTAATGTGGGCTCTCCCATACATTGTCATGTCTTCTTGGGTAATACATTGACTTCGGATCCTAAATCCAGTATAATATCTCCCATGTTGAAATCTCCAATGTTGGCGTTCAGTCTGAATTCCATGTTTGTTCTCCTTCTTGTATGCAGATGATTAACTGTTTTTTGTTCTAGATTTTCTTCTGCCTCTATGCTACATCTTTCTAGCATATTTTGTAATACTTTAACAGAGGATGGATCATTTAGTAGTCTAACACGGGATTGCAAGAAACCCTTAATCGTACTTACTTGTCCCAGTGGTTGTGTTTTGTCGGTGTGGTCCAGCGATGGAGGCATCTCGTACTCGGGTACTTCCTTATTATTATGTGTAGTTGATGTTGATGTAGTGTCTGGATTCATGAATTATTGTCTGGCTTGCTTGAATATCTCCTTTTCGTTCTGCGCATCAAACTTCTTCCTTGGTTCAACATTCTTTTTCACCCATTGGTGTTGTGTTGGCTCTTGTCTTACTGCATCGTTTCTTGTTTTAGCTCCTCCCCGTGTAACTATGTTGATGTTTCTTCCTTCATCCCTCGCTTCTGTTGAGATCCACTGAACATTCTGATTGTTCTGATTTCTCTTCTCCTGGATCTTCCCTAATAGTGTTGGACATTCCTCCATGTCATGATCTAATGCGTGACAATACATACAGGTCGCTAGTGGAAGTGGACATTCTCTTGCATAGTGTCCTGGTTATTGACAATTGCGGCATACCATTGGTCCTCTACCTCTTCCAAATCCTCCTTTTTCTCTTCCTCCACCTTTGTAGCCAACTCGATCTCCTCACAAAGCGTTGTACTGAGGTGCTTGGTTATACTGTGGGGTATTATAGTGTGGTTGCACGGTATTATATTGCGGCTGCGCAGTGTTATATTGTTGTTGCGCAGTGTTATACTGTTGTTGTGCAGTGTTGTATGGGGCTGGTACCTGGTTAAACTCATGTTCGGCTTGCCCGGTCATCATTTATGCCTGCACCCTGTATGCATCTGATTTTCTTTCCCTCATAAAGTCCATGGTTCTACAATCTTTGTCATCATGGCCTACTGACTTGCAAAAGTTGCAATATGAGCTTTTCAGTATTGTCTGGTACTTCTGCATCATTGGGCAGTGGTATGGATCATGACCTTGTTTCTGGCAGATTTCACACCACAGTCCTCTTGTTGGCAATGGATTTGGCATTCCTACTGCCATGTACTGCATGAATGTTGGACATTTGTTTGTATGTTGTCCTTCTATCCTACATGTGGTACACCAAACGACTTCTCTTTTGTCCTTTCCCTTGTTCTGGTTTAGCTGGAACTTTAAGCTATTCAGATCCTCCTTCAGCTCCCCTATGGATGGATCTGTCTTCTGGTATTGGTTTTCTTCTAGTTGTAGGGTTTCCTGTAGAGTCTTTGCTTGCGTCTAAAAGTTTTGTTGTTGCAACATGTATTTTAAGTGTGGTAGCAGTGAATTGACGATCAAATGCCTATGCTGCATATCTGTCATGATGTATTTTATCTTTCCCTTCAATCGTTTGAATCTCTAGTCAATCTCCCATATAGATTCTCCTGGTTTCTGTCTAATCTCGATCATCTTGTTCATGTATTGATCCTCTGAACTAGGCTTTTGGAACTCATTTATCAACAACTTCTTGATATCTCCAATCATTTTGGTTGTCCTTGGCGGACTGTTTGCAGCTAAAGTCATGTACCAATCCAGTGCATGATCTCTTAGCGTGATAGCTAATTGTGCAAGTTTAGTGTCCTTGTCTGTGATCTGTTTCACTTCCCAGATCTTTTCACAGATAAATAAGTGCTTCTTCAAGTCCTCTGACGCCTCTCCTTTGAATTCTGGTAACCTGATGGTGGGATCATGTCCTGCCATCCTGAATGTTGAACTACTACCTCCGCGTGGTGTAGATACTTGACTACTGCTTCTTGAACTGGCTCCCCCATTTGTTGTTCCTTGTGTAGATGTACTTCTTGATGTCTTCATTCTCCCAAAATTCGATTGTTTGAATGGTGGTGTTCTTCTTCGTGTATTAGTCGCACATGGGTTTATGGGTTCCACGCTGACACTGATATGGATAGGAGTGTTGCCTACTATTTCTGCTCTTGGACCTCTCGTCTTCCTCTCATACGTCGCACGCATGATTTCTTCCTCTTCATCACTTGTCAAGCCTTCCCTCACGGCTACGACTCTCTTCTTAGTGTTCACCTTATATTGGTAGGGTACTCCACTGCGCGTATTTTTAGCTATTGCCATGATCCGCTTGATCTAGTTTTCATCCATCATAATTGGGTCCAAGTCCTCCTCCTTCTTTCCTTTATCCTCTTCTCCTTCCATTTCTCCTTCTCCTATCAGTGTTTGCCCCCTTCCCCCATGCATGTAGGGAAGTTTAGTTGTCTGACTCCATTTTCATCACACCTTTGTTATATAGTAATATATTAATGGAAGTATATAACGATCTGATGTACCTACCTCGAGGTCCCTTCAATAAATCTTGCTCAGCTGCGTTATACGACTTCGTTGTATCTACCGCAAACTCTGTGATAAATCCGGCAACAATGTTGTCTAACCAGAAATCTATTGCGCGCGTAAACTTATTATCGACTTGTTGTAACTACGCAATATCTTAATGATTCCACTCTAGCTGTATGATCTTATTGGTAGGGTGGTTGTCTTTCAATCTTTTTATCCACTCATGCAAAACATGTGGGAAATCACAGAAGAAGACTTCATGCAAGTCACTGAATATGTACTTGTCCAGATATTTGCGGGGTGTTAACTTTGGATTTATGTTATCTTTCTGCGCAAACTCTAACTCCTTTGTCTTCAACCAACTTTCTATCTCTGCCTTCGTTGGATTCCACGGTCTCAACATCCCCTTCTAGATTCTCATTCTTTCAACAACTTATTGTCCAATTCGACATTCTTTTGGCGCGTATTCCCCGAATCTCACATATTCAGTCTCATTTTCTTCCTGAAAACCGACAACAGAACCATTTGTTGGCTTGGATATACTCTTCTATTGGTCTAGAGGATTCTTTATGGTTTATTCTGATCCTACTTTACCATCCTAGATTGACCCTGGTTCAGATTTGATAAGCTTCCCAACAAAAGCCCTTTAAAACTATCGGCCCCTCTGGTAAACCAAAAGGCAACGCAGCACACAGAGTGTACTGCACAGTCTCACCCAAGATAGCTCTATGGGTGGCTGGAATACTCAGGTTTTTGCAACCTAAGACTGGGCGATATATGTGGTTGTGCGTTGTAAACTTTATTCATTTAGTCTAACATCTAGTTATAACATTCATTATATGCATGCATGTGGAATACTAGATCTACTTAGTACTTCATTCATCAATTAATCTAACATAAGGACACATACATTCATTCACATAACATAGGTTTTACCATGGTTCACCCACTCCTGGGCTACGTCAACAAATATCTGGCTCTTGAGTTTTTATTATAGTTCAGAAATATATCACGTCGCACATGGTTAAAATATTAGTTCTCCCTCTTTCCCATAGGTTCCTCGATCCCTGCGAGGATGACTAGATAGAACCATGCTCCTCAGCCTGCGATCTAACCCTTGGGATCCAATCGCTCACTCCTTCCCTAGCTCACTAGCTTAATGACTCAAACAGTTCTTACAACTCTCTTTCTCTCGGTCTGTCTGTGTCTCTCCGCTCTCTCTATTGGTGTCATTTTTGTTCTATACCCCCCTCTTCCTCTAAGTACTACTTATTTATACCCTTGGCTCACCAACCATTACAATGCATTACAAAACCCCTAACCCTAACGTCGTTAGGTCTTTCTTGCATGCACACTTCTCGTGCTTCTCTTACACATGTTGCTTTTCCTTCCAGCTATCTTTTCCTCCTTGCATGCTTCTCCTCCAAAATTAGCCTTTCTTCCTGACTCAGCCTGCATCCAACAATGCCATATATTGACCAGATCCAACCCCTTCTTCAAACTAAAAAAGAAGAAGAAGAAACCTCCAAGACGTCTTCCATAAATAAAAATTGAAGGATCTCCATACAAGTCTTACCTTAACTCGATGTCTTCATAGCCAAGGTTAGATCATAAAAACCTTGGGGAACAAACTCTTGGCTAGGTATGGAGTCAAGAGAAGAGAAATAATTAGATGACTGGAGGATTTAGTGTTGACCAATAATTCAAGTCCAAGGAGAAGGGATATTGTCTCTTGAATAGAAACAAGGAAATTGGAAAAGTAGATGTATGGCTACTACACAACATTAGAATTGATGAAATAATCACACAAAATAGAATGCAAGATGTCGGTACATCCATGATAGGCATTGTTATCAAACAATCTTGCACCTTAGTGCAAAGCCTTCACAAGATACAAGGACTAGTGGAGAATTAGAAGTGTTTCCACTCTCACCTAGATAGCTACTTCCCTCATTTTAGTGAAGGACAAGTTCAACACAAGGGAGGCTTCTCTAGTAGCACCTAGGGTTCCTAAGGCAAGATAAGTCAAGTTATAGGTCACCTATGTAACTACCCAAATTACCACCTACAGATCATGTCATGTGAGTTATAGATCAAAGTAAATTTTAGATTTGAGTTTTGTTCACTTTAGGGATATTTTAAAGGGTTCATCGAGTTATTATCTAATGCAAAATTATCCCAAAATAGTGCAAATCTGATTATTAATAAAGGTTGTTGTAAAAGTTGCATAAAAGATAAGAAATTACAACAATAAACAAGTTATAACAACAATATATTTCAGCCACTTAAGTAGATTTTAAACAAATGAAATTTAGGGATAAAATAAGGAATAAAAATAGGGTTTAAGTAACTTATTAATTCTCAAAATTCAAGAGCATATAACAACCAATAAAACCAAGACATCCAACCCTAAATTTCTTGTAATATAAATCAGCTAGGCTATTTTTCCAAATAAATTTATTTTAGGTCAAAAACATGCAAAAAAAACACTACATTTTTAAATAAAAAAATATGTAAGAAATCCCTAGACATCTAGGATTTTTTACGGCTAAAAAATAAATGTAAGCTAAACAAACCCTAGATTTCCCCTAAAACAAAGAGAAAATTTTGAATTTTGAATTTAATATTGACTAGATGAGAAAAGACTAGTGCCTACTAATTTTTTTGAGCATATGGGGTCAACTAAGGACTATCTTGAGAAAGTGTAAGTGAAATTAGGGTGATAGTTAGGGCTGTCCACTACAAACCTTAACAACTTCACCTAGTACCTTACAAGATTCAAGATAGTTCAAGGGAAAGATAATCCACTAGTAATCTTCTTCCAAGAGCTTTGACGAAGGAACTTGTTCAAGAAAGTAGAAAAAGAGTGCACCACCACCACTAGAAAAGCACAACACACTTACAATCATTCATAAACAAAATCCATAAAGATTTAGAGAGACCACTCACTCAAGAAATTGATTCATCCACAAAACCAGACAATAACATCCATGAATTTTTGTAAAGCATCGACAAGACATCATCCTCAAGAAGTCGCTCTAGTTTTCGATCCATAGCAAAAAGATAGTCATGATAATAGACAAGTAGTGTTCTCCACAAGTTCTAGCAATGAATTACAAATGAGAGGTGCTTCTCTTTTTATATGAAGAAATCTAGCAACCCTCTCAATATAAAAGTAATATTCTCCCAACTTTTAGTCTAAGAAAATATAAAATATCATCATCTCTTTACAAACCCTAGAGATATGGTCAGAAATAAATAAACTATGAGGTGGTTATGCCACATATACAAAAATATCCATGATACATGAGTGAATGAGTCAAAAGACTCCAAAGATGCTCCCCAAATAAAGTAAACTCTTCTCAAGTGCCAAGTCATCCTCCTCAACATGTGGAATGACCTCCTAAATGATGGAACGACCTCCTCCAAAGGTGTCCCACAAATGGTAAAAAATTTGGCAATAATCTTCATGTGACGAATTTTAAAAACACCATACATATCTCATTTTTTGTCGAATTTCCATTATGACCACATTTCGAAAATCTCATGGCCATTATGCATCTAATGGTGTTGATATGGCGGAATTATAGGCATTATGTCCAAAGATAACTGCTCATGAAGTTGGTCGCCCTCAAAGTATGTGCTAAAATCTCCTCAATGTGTGCAATGACCTCCTTGACATCCTCCAAGAAGTGCAATTCTCTATGCAAGTCATCTCAACCATCATTGCAAGGTACCATGTCCAAAGCAAGGCTCGAGGGGCCTAGAGAAGTCAGAAATCTTGAGGCATGTATACAATCTAATGCAACATAAAAGTGAGTCATGTCAAATGTAAATGCCATTAGGTAGATTATATTAAGTATCATCTTCTAACTTCACAACAACTCATAGAATTCATACAATTTTCCAAGTTTAGGTATGATGGGGGCCATCATTAACCAATTAGAATCGGAAGAATTAAGCTCACACAGAAAACAGATTGTATTATTGCACTATGAAACATAACACAGTACACATATATATAGTTGGATTCAAATCCAACTAACTCCACTCTTGGAGGGATAGGTTGAGAGAATATCTCAACATCCTCCTACAAATCTTCAAACCAATCTCCAACTCAACATAATGCATTAATGAAGCATTATCTCTAACACCCCCCTTTAATGCTTACATTAAAAAACTTATAATACTTAAACAATATTACAAAAAATTGCAACACTTTAACTTTCGTTTGTCTGGCCTTCATTAGCTCCTACACCCACTCTGATGCCTCCAGACCGTGCTCTTTCTCTTCCTCTTCTTCGAGCTTACCATTCAACTCATTTAAAGCATAAACGCTTCAAACCATCATTCATGAACTTGTACAATGGACAATTTGACAACTCGGCTCATCGGGGCTTCCGCGATAAAAGATGTCAATTATTGATGCATTCTATGAACATGCCTCCATCTGTTGGATTTTTGCTTTCGGCTATCCTTCAGTGTCTAGAAGAGCAGTTTGGATATGGAATGTCCTCAACATTCAATTATACAAGGTGACTTCCAATAAGAACAGTTGTTCTTGAAACCGGGGCTGCCAGCTTATATCAAGATTCAAGAGTTCCTATTTTACATAAGTACTTACATTAAAAAAAAACTTTAAACACTAACACACAAAAGATCTGAACCCATCATCTTGGATCTTCGTACTTCACCTACAACTTGTTAGAGTAGTCAATTCTAACAATCTTTGCTCTTACACATTGAGTTGACTAAACTCAATATGTTTAAATTCCAAGATCTCGTACAATATTCAATGCACATTCATTGGATTCCCAATCTCTCAAACTCACTAAACTATTAACTCACAACACACATAAATAAATATATATATCAATATAAAAACAAGGGAAAAAACCATCTACGGTGGCTTCCACAGGTAGCATTCTTTTTTAGTGCTATTCTTCACACACGACATTGCCAAAACTAAATAAATACTTTTCACTTCACATTTTTTATTAAATCCTCATCACGTGCACGGTCAATTTGACACACTAAGTTGTCTTCTCTCGCTATCTCTCATCATTATGTCTCCATATTACCTCTTTGCAGTGGAAATCCAAAACATGTAATTCTTTTCACACAGCTCACCTTGGCAATCAGCAACCAACGGACATCCAATTGCTAACTGCTCCCTCAGACTTGACTACAGCCCGCGTCCTCCCTCTGTAGTGGCAACAGTGATAATTATCTTGAATCCTCCCTCAACGTCTCAAGTTTCCGCATGACTTCTACGTAGCGATCTTAATCTGGACATCAATTTAATCTGACAACAATTTTCGCATGACTTCTGGGCAGCGATCTAATTCCAAGGCCGATCTCCTTGTCATCGATTCCTTGTACGGGATTCAGCAGACAATGAACAGATGCAACA
>JASDQU010030622.1:3642-22408 GCA_032191745.1 Picea mariana | reverse complement strand
GCAACTGAATGATAAGAAGAATTATACCTTGAACATTCACCTTTATTGCCTCTTTGAGGAGGTGAATTTGAAGAGTTACAAGCTCTCTTTGAAGATCAACAAATCTGTTCTTGTCCTCATCGCTGTCACAACTCTTTTGTTTCACACATTTGCATTCATCTTGAACACAAGCCTTGCATGCTGGAGGGATTGAACCTTCAACAAAAGTTCTTGAACTTTCACCTTTATAGCCTTCTTGAGGAGGTGAACTTAAAACAAAATTTGTTCTTGGAACTTTTTCCCTTGTCTCCTTGACTTTGGAATTTGCTCCATCTCTTCGTTCATATCCAAGACCACAATACTTGGGTCGCTCTTCAACAACAATAGGCTCAACAATGCCTTGTGCATGCTTACCCAAACCTCTACCTTCATAGCCCATTTTTAACAATAACTTGGACCCATTCCTCTTGTGTGATTTTCAAAAACACCAAAACATTCATCTTGAGAGGAATTTGAAGATAAACTAACATTGCATACCTTATTTTCATGCATGTACTTGGTAAGGGTTTCCTTTGCCTCATGGAGTTGAGTCTCCATCTCATGCAACTTTTCAAGAAGCTGGTCTTTCTCCTTCTTCATGGCCATCAAGTACTCTTCAAGGGCAATGCTCTCCTTTCTATCTTCACACATCTCTTTCATCACATCTCTCATGGTTAGAATTTCCTTCAACATCTCTTTGTCGAAGAACTTAGATAATGAAGATGTATGAGAACTATCAATGTTTGAAGCTTCCTCCATCCTTGCAAGATATCAAACTTCAACACAAACTTGCACAAATACCAACAGCTAAATCTCAAGCTATCAATGGAAAATACATGAGCAAAAAAAACTATGCTCTGATACCACCTGATCTGAAAATAGTGGGCTGACTTGTTATGCTATGCAAGCACCCTCTACTTCATTAAAATAAAACTTTACAGGACCTTGCTCCATGTGTTGAAATATGCAAGATAAATTATGTGTTAAGTTCATGCTTCTTTTAAATGGTTATGTGTGAGGTCTTTGCAAGATTAAATATGTTGTTTTCATAAAATACAACAACAAAAATAACTTGTAGAAAATAATAACCAACAAACACTCACAACAAGAACAACATGATAAAGGAGTTCACCCCTCTCTGGGCTACATCTCCTTGAGCCTCCATCATTGGAATTGGCTCTCTGGGATTAATTTTTCAAAGATTCTTTTACAAGATGATGCTCAACTCCAATGGAAATTTTGGCTGTACCATTGGGATCAAAATACATAAAAACCCCCAAAATGACTAATAGAACTCTGAAAACGGATCATGGCTCATCCGAGCATGACCTCTTCTACATGTGGCCTTAAGCTTCCCTGAGCATCTCTTTGGAAAAAACACCTGTAAAAGTCCTCAAAAGCCTTTGAAACCTATCCCAATGTGTTCAGAGCACAACAATTAGCCAAAATGACTATTCAGTCATAGAAAAAAAACTTGGACTCACCAAAACATGACCTCAATCAATGAGGGCTTCAAGCTCCCTGAAGCTTCCTGAAACTTCAATGGTTAAAAAACTGCAAAAGAAGTCTTCAAATGGCTGTGAAAATAGTGCCAATGGATTCAGAAGGTCCAAAAACTCGTAGCTGGGCTTTTACGGCACCTCATTTGGCCAAAAAATGAAGAAGATAGGCCTCCTGCCATTCTCTTCCTTCAAGTTTGCTGTCTCTGGTTCGCCAAAACGCACCTCATGTACGTTCAACCTAGCACACACACCATTTAAGGCGTAAAAACCCGACACCGGGTGAAACTGCGCCAATAGTGTGAACTGTAGGACGGTTATGGGCATGCCAGCCCCTAACCGCCTAGCTCTCGGGCTCATGGGTCCATGATATGACCTCGCGCAAATGTGAAAGGGCTAATTGTTCCATAGGCAAATAGCAATAAGACAAGTGGCGGGTCATTCAACCGTTCAAACCACAACCCAAAACGTGCGCGCACCTGTTGTACTAGAGTCATATGACACGGTCGTATTCTATGAGTGATATGACCGCGGGCTCCGTTATACATTCGTGCACATTCACATAAATGGTCATATGGTAACACAATACAACCACGGGCTGGGGCTAAGCCCCGGCCCGACCCCCGCGCCAAATTTAAAACAATACAAACTTAAATGTATATTTTCCCAGTCATATAACAAGGAACAAATGATGGTATGATGGTCGTGCGGACTTTTTTAAGGCTTTACATGGTGGGAGGACGTTCACGGTTCGAACCCCATGGAGTCCATAAATTTTGAACCAATAACCAATACAACGGTGTTACGTGGCAGCCCATGACTGGGCCACGTGGCACCACACCATTGGTACAATAAATTCCACGTGTCGCATTCCAATTTTACCACATCTGCCAATCCAAAACTACCACATCACCTCTTCCACGTCAACGTACGAACTCTGCCACGTCAGCCTGTATGGACTGTACAGCCAGTGTCCTTTTTTTGCCTGTTTAATGATTCAAACAGATCGCGATATCTCTCACTCCCGACGTCTGTTTGAGATGAAACGAGTTGCGTTGGGTTCGCAACGATGAGGCCTATGCTCTCGTTTGATTTGAAGTGATTCTGAACACTTTGAATTTTTGAGCAAAATTTGATCCCTGGTCCAGATTTTGATCACTTACGAGGACATAAGTCACCCTCATCCTCAATTTTTGACGACGAAATTTGATGAGTCTAGTCTCCAGATTCGAAAACTCTCAGATCGTGACAACCAATGACTCTAATCACATTCGTGCCATAAAATTACTCGGTTTTTAACTCCTGTCCTTTGAAACTCTTTTAATGAAACCAGGTGGGACCTACGACAATCTGCGACTAAGATTCTATCTCACTTTTTCACTAATCAATGACCCTTGTCTAACCTTGTAAATTTATTCATCGTCATCATCAAAGTGCCCTCACTTCAACTTTGAGGTCTACTCTCGATCTTCTAGTCCCAATGATCACTTCGACCAAATCTGATAGTGATCGTGACACACCCCATCAACGATCAAGATCTAACTTCTGAGTTCTATCTGGGAAATGGTTAATGTTCTTGGTCCCCTTCCTTGTGGCTAGTTCAATTAATATCCAATGGTTGTGACCTTCCCGAATTTCTTTTGATAGATTGAGGACTCCCATGTATTTTGTCATCACGGCTCATTTCTCCATCCTCCTTGAGACTACCGACTAATCTTCTCCTGACGAAACTAAGCACGATGTCAATGGAACAGGTTCTTCTCTTCCATCCTTCATCTAATCAACGACTCCTATGCTTTTAGGTATTCCTTCGTCAAAATGGATCTTGTAGATCTAATGGTGAGGATGGATCCTCCAATAGATATAAGGTCTATGCACCTTTTCATCTTCATCAGAGTTCCTCACTCCAAGTCTTGGTCACCTTCAAGGACCTTTCTTCTGAGGAACAAATCATATAGACTTCGCCATAATGAATTCAATGGATAAGAGTCACTCTGACTCAAAAAAACAATTCTCCATCAGGAAAACAATCTGACTCGGGACTTATTCAATTCCAGGTTCTAATAGGCTAACTCCCTAAGGTTTGTCATATCCTCAAGGGTTCATAAACCTCCCTAAGACCCTCATGGTCCTTCCGAATTCATCGTAAATGAAGTTCTTGTATATCTTGCAATGTTTCCACTTAAGAATAGGAGGTTCTAATAGGACTTTGGGATTCTTTCTCTGTCCAGATATTCTCATAGATAGAGATACTCACGTCATCTTCCTAACGAAGTTTTTATCCATATCTTGCAAATTTTCCTCTAAAGTTACAAGACTTTCAAGGATATAGGCCATCCCTTCTAGACTTAGCTTCATGAGTTAATATATTTATGCAGTGAAGGCAACAAACACATTCCATTTTACACAAGATTTCAATTCATCATTCACATACATTCATATCTTTCCATTAAACCATAAAATCCACTTTTACATCATTTTCACACATCAAACAAGTCAGGTTAGGTACTTATTTGACAAATATTAAAAACGGACCAACTGAGAGAGGATTCCTTTCCTCCCAACCTTAGGCCATACTGTAGAGTGAATTCCTATAGTAAAACACCCCCATGCAGAGCCATGATATCAAAAGGGAATGATTCAACTAGTCTTCAAGTTCAGATGATCCATGAATGCTACTCTCCTTCCTCCACTGACAACAAATGAAGTTCCCCCTTCCCACTAAGCTCAAGCATTCCACAGGTTTATCAGGTAGTTTATCAACTGGATTTCCTCTGCACAAGGGAAGCCCTTCTTTGCTATACATTCCCTTGAATACCTCCCCTTATCAGTGCCAGTTTCTATTTAGTAAGTACCAAGTTGTGGCCCTTTATCGCTCTAGTCTGGATCTATGTATTCTCTGTTTCAAGGTGATCATCATCAAATTGTACAAGCTTCCTATTTTATTCAAGGAATTTCTCCTTTTTGATCTGCATCAATGAGCACCTAAGTTCAATGTGCCCTTAACATGTGAGATCGTTGCTCACTTACTCTTCCTTGAAGTATTCTCTCTTTTGCACTACATTCTCTTCTCTCTTCAATACCACTCTTGGTGACCGAATGTTCTCTCTTTGTCTCCCTTCTGAGCATGGTTTTTATCTTCTTTGGTGGTCTTTTTCGACCTTTGGCCTCTTCTTCAACCAATCCTCGGGATACCCATAGATTCCTACAGACCTTATCTGCTTTCTGGGGTCCAAATTTCTAAAGAGGCAATCCGTAGTTTCCTGTCATTAGACCATTCAATTGACCCTATGCCTTCTTCAAGAGACAAAACTGTTAGCAATTATTAACTACTTCAACCACCAATCTGACTTCCATTACTAGTCACATAGCTCCATACCGATCTGCGCATGCTGTCAGGTGTATTCCTTTGTTTGTAAGTATAGGCAATATTTCTAAGAAAAAATCCTATTTTCTTCACTAAAACATCTAATCTCTGCTTCACTTGTCTGCTTCATCAATTCTACATGTGATATCATGGCTAGTACTCTCAAGGATTTCCCCCTCCTCAGTTAATTTTCTAGTGTTTTCATTAATCAAAACATGATTACAAGCTTCACAAACTTAATCATGTGAAGTCTTAAGCATAATTACAATAATGGGGGAAAACAGGGTGTTACATTCCCCTCCCCCTTGAAGAAACACTGTCCTTAGTGTTTAAAACACCATGCATATACAATTATTTGAGAAACAAAAGTGGGTATGCCAATCTTGTGGCATCTTCCGTCTCCCATGTAGCCTCATCTGCTCCAAAGTGATTCCATTGCACCTTGACCTGCACGATGGCTCAGTTAAAAGCATTGTTTCTCTCTTGTCCAGGATGAATTGAGGTTCAGGCTGGAATTCTCCCTCTGGTTCCACCTATATCATAGTCCAATAAATGACATGATTAGAATAATGAATATGCTTCTTTAATAAAGACACATTGAACACATTGTTATCTCTAACAATAGGTGGTAGTGAAAGTTTGTATGCTACTGGCCCCACTCTCTCCAAGACTTCGAATGGTCCACAATAGTGGGGTACAAATTTAGCACATGTTCCCACCCTTAAGTAACTTCTCTTGGGATTCACCTAGAGACATACATTATCTCCCACCTTGAACTCTTGGTGGGTCCTCTTGTTGTCTGCATAGCTCTTTTTTCTATACCGAGCTATATTCAAATTCTGCCTTATCTTAATGAGTGCATGTTCCATTTCCCTCAACAACTTTGGTCCAAGTGTGATTCTATCCACTAGACTATCCCAACTAATTGAAACTATACACTTCATGCCACATAGAACCTCAAATGGGCTCATCTTCAATGATTCCTGATAACCATTGTTGTAGGAAAACTCTACCAAGAGTAGATTCTTTTCCCACTACTTGGGATGATGCATAACATGTCTTCTAGAACTCTTTTCACTCTTTCATTCTGACCATTTGTTTGAGGATTGTAGGACGTGATAAATTCCAATTGTGTTCCCAATCCTTCAAACAAGATTTTCCATAAACTTGAGGTGAACTTAACATCTCTCTATGAGATTATGGTCTTGGGAGGACCGTGCAATCTGAAAATTTATCTTATAAAAACATTAACAATATCTATGACCTTAAAAGCGGATTTAATAGGGATGAAATGGGTTTACTTGCTTAGCTTATCCACCAGAACCATGATTTCATCATGTTGCTTGATTGTCTTTGGCAACCCAGTACTAAAATACATGGAGATTGTCTCCCATTTCCACAATGGCATTTGCAAAGGCTGTGATAGACCTTCATGGTGTTTGTTCTCCACCTTCACTTGTTGGCACTCTAAACACTTATTAATGTACTCGACAATGTATTTCTTCATTCTAGGCCAATAATACAACTGCCTTATTGTTGTTACCATCTTTTGAAAACCAGGATGAACTACATAAGGTATTCTATGGAACTCATCTATAACTAGATGTCTCAACTCTGATGAGTTAGGAACATATAACCTATTGTTATACAATAACAATTCATCAACGAAGATATGATATCCTTCGTATTTATTTTCTCTGGGTTCTTTTTGTAACCCTTCTTTTAACTAGATGAAGAAGTCATATCTTTGCAAGAGGGTTTTAATCCTCTCCTTGATGTCAGACTCTACTACACTTTTTGTTGATAAGTGTATAGCTTGTACACTCCGACTGAGTGCATTTACCACTTTGTTCTCTTTCTATTTAATATGTTTGATTTCAAAATCAAACTCCTTGATCAATTCCATCCACCTGGCCTGTCTAGCATTCAACCTTGGATGGTTGACAAATACTTTAGTCCACAGTGGTTTTTCATCAAAACAAACCTTCTTCCAAGCAAGTAGTGTCTCCACATATTCAACGCATTCACTATCATTTCAAGCTCCAAATCATGGGTGACATACCTCTATTCATGCTCATTCAATTTTATTGACTCATAAGATATCACTTGTACTTCTTTCATGAGCGCTCCACTAAGTCCTTCTTTACAGGTATCGGTACAAACCAAGAAATATTTTTCAAGGTCTGCGATCTTCAAAACAGGGGAATTCGTTAGAATGTTTTTTAGTTGTATGAAGCTAGCCTCACACTCTGACAACAACACAAATGTATCCCCTTTTCTTTTTAATGAGGTAACATGATTACCTATATTTGAAAATCCCTTTATAAACCTTCAGTAATACCCAACCAATCCCATGAAAGATATCACTTCCCTTACATTCCCGGGGATAGGCCAATCCATGATTGACTTGATCTTTTCGGGTTCTACTGCCACTCCCTCGGTTGAGATTATGTGGCTAAAATAATGGATTTCCTTTTGAAAGAAATTGCACTTGATAAACTTAGCATATAACTGGTGCTATATTTACACTTGTAACACCATCCTGAGATGTTCTTCATGCTATTCTCTAGTTTTTTAATACACCAAGATTTCATCCACAAACACCAAGACAAACTTGTCTAGATACTTATTGAGCACACTATTCATTAAACACATGAAAATGGCCAGTGCATTTGTAAGTCCAAATGGAACCACTACAAAATCATAGTGTCCATACCTCATTCTAAAGGCATTCTTGTGGATGTCCTCATCCTTGATATTGGCTTGGTGGTATCCAAACCTTAAGTCAATATTTGAAAAGACTGCAACTCCTTTGAGATGATCAAAGAGATCATCAATCCCAGGTAAAGGAAACTTGTTTTTGATGGTGATTTTGTTTAGCTGTCTATAATCAATACACAGTCTCAAGGTACCGTCCTTCTTCTTTACAAACAAGGCTAATTCTCCCCATGGGGATACACTCGGCCTGATGTAACCTTTATCCAACATTTCCTTAAGCTCTACCTTTAGCTCCACCAACTATGGTGTACTCATTCTATAGGGTAATTTTGATGTTGGTACCACTCCAGGTAGAAGATCTATTGAAAAATCAAGATCTCTCTTTGGAGGTAGTCCATGTACCTCTTCTAGAAATACATCCTTAAATTCCTATAACATAGGGTGATCTTCAACCTTTATCTCTTTCCTTCTATTGAGTTTAGCACTTGTATAGCATACAAGGGGCACCCTTTTCGATTGAACTTCTTAATATGTAACGTTGATATTTTCCTTACTGAAACTGGCTTCTGAATGCCTTGCATAACTCTCACATTTCCTTCTTCACCTTCACATTCTAGAGTTTCTCATAACAGTTCAACTTTGCCTTGTGGGAAACTAACCAATCCATGAATAGTAGAACATCATATGATACTAGGGGTAGGATATTCAAGGTTTCTTGCGTACTCAATACACTTATCTTAAATGGACACACTTATATGACCTTAATCACTTTTTTCTTAGCACATGTGGGCAATCAAACTAGCAATTCTTTTGCATGTTTCTTCCTTTGTAAGGCACATGCTTCAACAACTTGAGGTGAAACATAACTAAGATTAGATACAGGGTCAATTAAAATAGAAATGGGTTTCTTGGAAATTATACCTTCCAACTCCACTACAAAATCTTGGTGGTTTTCTTTCTGATTCTCCACAACTGCATATATCCTTGGCACACTTATGGCCACATCATTAACTGTAGCTACTTCCTGTACGTGATACACCCTTTTACTATCATGTTGTCTGTGAGGGAAATCCATCAACAAGTGTGGTTCTCTACAACCCCAACACTATAGAGGTCCTTTCTTTGGTTCCTCTACTCTTTATCTTTCTTTCTCTACTGGCTTATTTCCCCTTTAAGATGAAAAATTCTCTCGGCGCATGCTTCTACTTGGCTGACCAAACTATGCAACCTTCCTTGAATTCTTGTATGGAAAGGACTTGGATCCCTTCTTTTGGAATCCACCCTTATCCTTTCTTTTCCAGTCCTTAGAAGGCTCTTGCTTGTTCCTATACTTATCATAACAACACTTGGCCTTCCTTATAGTATCCTCCAATTTCTTTGGTGTTAAATTTAGAGCTTCTATTAAGTTATTTTCAATTTAATAGACAATAATAGCATAAGTAGGATCACTGAGAGAAACACAATAAAAAAGTACACAACATTTATCCCGGGAAACCCTCATGGGGAATAAAACCCAACAAAAAATTCCTTAATATAGATTGCCAATACAATTCCAAGAGAAAGACCAAAACACTAAAGATAATATACCACTAAATCATGCGCCTCTCTCTTCTCCTTCTTCTAACTTCAACTTCCTTCAAACTTGTGCACTAGATGAGTGACTTGAGTGAGTGAGTGAGTGAATGAGGCATCATACACTCTTATTTATACCAGCTGGAAGGCTCTAGGGTTGTGTCTCTTCATCAAGCAGGGATGACTTCTCCAATTAGTGGTTAGAACCACTTTAATTATCCCTTGTTGCCGACTTCTCAATTACCACCATATAAGCATGGTTTGACCAATCCACAAAAGGGGATTTGGTCATTTAAAAGACCCAACATGCTCAATCCACAAAAGGGGATTTGATCTATATAAGAATAAATCAATAATAATTAGAATACTCTTTGCAGTTGCAATATTTCAACACTCCCCCTTAACACGAAGGGTATTATTCAACATCATCAGGAGAGAGAGAGAGGGAAAGAATATAAACAACATCTAGATAATTGAATGGAACATCTATAAATCATCGAAAGTTTTATCTCATCATCAACAACATCATATTTCACAGCATGGAGCTAGAGTAACATCATCTGCATCAACATCAATTAGTATAACACTAATATAACATCCTCAATCGGCACAAGGCTGATACAAGATCAATATCAACAACACAAAGCTAGAACAATAACATCATCAACATGAAGCTGAGATAACAACATAATCAACATCATCAACACAATGCTGAGATAGCAACATAATCAACATCATCAGCACGAGGCTGAGATAGAAACATCATCATCATCAACACGAGGCTTAATATAGAAACATCATGAACATCATCAACACGAGGTTGAGATAACAACATCATCAACATCATCATCATATGGAAACATAATGAAACAACAACATTTTGTGGTACTATGATAGACCATCCTTACTGGACCTTCAGAATCTACCCAGGAATCATAAGATTCCCTAGGTTATAAAATCCTAACGGAGCTACCACATGGTACTCTAACAGACCATCCTTACCGGACCTTCGAGATCTGCCCAGAAATCAAAATATTCCCTAGGATATAAAATCTTAACGGATCCACCACAACTAACCAAAGTTGGCATACACATGCATAGGTGATTTGATAGACCATCCTTATCGGACCTTAGGGATCTATCCAGGGATGATCACTCCCCTAGGATAAGAAATCCTAACTGAGCTATTCGTTGTTGGTTAGGATACCATAGTATCATCAACATATCTCCCCCTTTTGAGGAGGTCCTTTTAGACAACATCAATCTTGTCTCGGAAGTGCTCAAACTTCACACGAGACAAGGGCTTGGTCAACACATCTGCAACTGGCTCATTTGTGCCAACATATTAGAGCTTTGTAGCTCCCCTCTGTACCATATCATGAATGTAGTGTTGGAAATTTTATAGAAAGAATGTGCTTGTCATTGATGGAAAGAACCGTAATGACGATGGCATGAACAACAACAATGATGGCATGATTACAGGAAGAAAGTGTCAGGTGGGCACCAAAAGTCTTTTGGGAAGACGCAGAAGAGAAATCCCAAGAAGCTCAGAAGAGATAGTGCAGAGTTGCATGCAAAGTGCAAGTGTGCGCCAGAGCCGAGGTTAACTTCATTGCCAAATATAAAGAGAGATAGCATTCTGAGATGCACAGACAATATCCCATACATCAAGGCTTGTAGAATGATCAAAGGTAAAGATTTGAGAAAGATAAAGCTCAGGAGGGGAGCGACAATGACCGTTGGATCGAGCACTGTGAATGATCTAGGTCGTCATATTAGAGTCCAGATATGAGAAGCGAGAATTCAGGAAGTCCAAGTTCAAGATTTCATCACAGCCGTTGGATCACCAATCCTAAATACATTAGCGTCCAGTAACCAGAGGAAGTCACGATGAGATCTGAGCCGTTGATCTAGAGGACACGTGGTGAGAGATCAACATTTCTGTGACTCGGAAAATGGAGAATTCAAAGGTGAGAGTTGTAGGAGCTCACGATAAGCGAAGTCCTGAAATGATCTAGGTCATTCGATCCAGAGGACACGTGGCAAGAGATCAGCGTTTCGCTGACTCGCGAGCTAGAGAAGTCAAAGTTGAAAGTTGTAGAAACTCACGATATGCGAAGTCGCGAAATGATTTGAGCCGTCAGATCATTGAGGATATGGACCATTGATCTGATATGAAGTCCGATTCCGCGATATTGATCGTAGCCGTCGATCAGAGGGAGAGATATCGACCGTTGATTTGTGATGAAGCATTTCAGAGTTTCATGAGTTGGGAGTTTTGACGCAACTCATAGCAGGAGTTCGTGCTATGCGAAATCATGACGCACCCCTCTTTCTTGGCCCCTAGTCATAGCTGGTGGTCACATTGATGAAGGTTAAAGGAGGAGCCATCACATCGCTGGGATCTACAATGGAGATCGTCGAAATCACGAAGCGCCTTTGGAATAGGCGTTTGGTCATCGTTGGTGGTCACGTGAAGGAAGGGGCTTAGAAACCAAAGAAGCCATAATTGACTGGTTGTAACTGCCATAATGAAATGATTGTATCGACTAGAGAACTTGAGGAGCTGGAGGGTGATCTCCAGATAAGATGAAGAGTCTCGAGGTAACTTCTAGTGGAATGAAGACTCATCGTAGAGACAATTGAAAGATGGAAAAAGCATCGAACACTGTATCTGTAACAGAGAGGATAAGCTCAAATGTGACTGAGAAGACGATGAGTCACACTGCTAGAGAAGGCAGAGAATCTCAGGACAAGCCACTGATGACGAACAAAATTAGTATAACCACCAAAGAATACGATGAGCTGAATGATGATCAGGTAGAGGACTCTATGTGACAAAGATATGCAGAAAAGAGAAGTGTGAGTGGACTTTGAGTTAGCTATGTAGTAATGGGAAGAGAATGCAGAGGTATGGTTAAGAGGATGAAGTTGGTGCATAGAGAATATAAAAACACAGAACAAAGAAGAGATTTGTGGGGCTGTTGAGCGTGATTCATGTGAGTAGAAGCATGCTGTGTGCAGGAGTTGAAGCACACAGAAGAGGTGGGGTGCATAGAATGGAAAGAAGAAATAGATCATAAAACATAGAAGAAGCGAGGAACAAAAATGCATATCTGAGAGAAGAATAGAAAGCACAAGGGATGCGTACAGGAAGGCACTAATGCAGGCAGAGCGGAGCAGTGTAGTAGAACAATGATGAGACTGGTAAGCCATTGATAAATATTGTATCACTGTGATAAATTTATAAAAATAAAATATTTATATATTAGGGTGGTAGGGAGGTGCTAGGGAGAACTTTTGTCCTTAGAGTTTCAAGTGGGTGCTTGAACACAGGGAGTCGTAGCTTCCATCTCGTCGCAACCAGAAAAACCAGAGTGGCAGGGTGGTGCAAGGGAGAACTATTGTTCTATGTTATACAGGTTGGTGCCTGTGTGACTAGAAGTTGGAGATTCCATCCAGTTGGTGCTGGAACACTCTGGAAGTTGGTGCTAGAACACTCAGAGAGTTGGTGCTTCCTTCTAGTGGGTGATAGATAAATAAGAGATTGGTGCTCTTAGAAAGTTGTTGCTTGTAAAACAAAGGTTGTAGCCTCAAGGGGAGTTGGAGATCATAAGAATGATAATGTACATAAAATAAATATTACTTATCATATCAAGAAGAAGAGGTTTTTTCCCTTTATGGGTTTCCTCGAGAAATATCTGTCTCTGTATATTTAATATGTGCGATTGATGTTGAATATTCTATTGCTTACATGTCTGCATTATTGTGATCATCATTGAGTGTTATGTAAAGAGTTTAAAGAGGCATAATTTTTTAAGCACAGTAACAAATGAGTCACCCCCCCTCTTAGTTGTCCAACAATTGGTATCAGAGCTGACCCCTTTTATCTAAGGGTAGATCCTAGAGCTTAAACATGACTAGTCGTGAAGGAACTTCAACCAACAAGGCCCTTCTATTCAATGGAACAAACATTGGCTTCTGGAAAGTTAGGATGAGAACCTACATAATGGATTTAGGTGCAGATGTCTAGGATGTGGTAGAGACTGGTTATGTAAAGCCATTTGTACTAGATAATAAGGATGACAAGCTAGACTTCAACTTCAATGCTAAAACTATGAATGTTATTTTGAGTGGGCTTGCAGAAGCAGAATTTGTAAAAGTTATGCACTTAGAAACTGCCAAAGACATGTGGGACAAACTCATTAGCAGTTATGAAGGTAATGAGAAGGTAAAGGATGCCAAGCTTCAAACCTACATAGTAAAGTTTGAACAAATACAGATGAAAGAAGATGAAACTATCGGAAAGTACTTTTTGAGAGTTGAAGAACTAGTAAATGCAATGAAAGCACTTGGTGAAAAAATTGAGGAAGCCTCTTTAGTTCAGAAATTTTTGAGATCTCTACTAGATAGGTTCAACCCAAAGGTATCTTCTATAGTGGAACTTAATGATCTAAAATATCTGTCTTTTGATCAAATTCTAGGAACATTGACTGCATATGAAATGAGGATGGTTAAAGATAAACCCAACTCTAAAGAAGCATCATTTAAAGTAGATAAGAATGAGGATTCTGAGCCTGATGAAATTGAAGCAAAATTTGTGAGAAGACTAAAGAAAGGATCAGGCAAGTACCAAGGCAAGTTTCCCTTAAAATGTTTTAACTGTGGAAAGATAGGTCACTTTGCATCTAAATGTCCACAAAAGAAGAAGAACCAAAACGTTGAAGGTGAAGAGAAGTATAAATCCAAGAGATTTGGTAAAAAGAAAAGTTTATGTGTAAACAATGATGACTCTGCAGGAGACACATATAATGATTCTGATTGTGAAGATAAGGTTAATGATTTTATGATTATGGACAAAGAGGATTATATTAATGAAAGCACAGGAAGTGATGCTAATGATGAAGAAGTGGTGATTGAATTGGAAGGAGAACTGATCAGCCCTCAAAGAAATTGACAAACTCAAATTTAAGAAGAGAAAGAAAAAAAATTGTTGATACAGTTCAAGAAAGATAGTAAAAAACCTGATGAAGACTTTGCCCTGCTAAAAGTGGAATTATAAGAGGCAAATAAAATAGAGGAATTCTAAAACAACAATTATCAAAGACGAAGGAAAGATGTGAAGCCTTGGAAGAAGAGGTAGTAAAAACCAGAAAAGAGATGGAGAAGTTCAAAGCATTGTATCTCCAAAATCTTCCAAGCATTAAAGCCTCAGAAGGATTAACCACCATTCTGAATCAACAAAGGAATCCAAATTTGAAAACTAGTTTGGGTTATGAAGAAGGATCAAGTTGTAGTCAACCAAGTGTTGGCCCTTGACCAAGTTTTTGGAATTTCTTGGTCATGATGACCTATTTTGGAACTTTGAAAACTTGTTGAAGGAGGAGCGCAAGACGAAGTGGAGATCAAGGGATCTTGGCCCCCTTTTTTGGGCCCCTTTTTGGGTTTTTGGGAATATGTAACGGGAAGGGGATGTTGGCCCATGGGTTTACCCATGTTTAGGCCTATTTTGTATGTATATATAGATGTCTAGGCCATATAGAGAAGTAGTGGATGATATATCTATATGATGTAGGCTAAGTGCCAAAAGTTGGATCTGTGTGATCAAGGCTTTGTGCATTCTGTGTAAGACTTGTAGAGCTAAGTGCAAGTCCTTGTGCGATACGATAGGAGGCTTAGTCTTGTAAAAGAAGGAAGAGGGATCTAGTGAGCTGCGCAGATATTCTATCCTGTGCGGAGTAATGGTTTCGAGGCTCTGTGCTTGTAACCAATTGACCGAAGATTATAAAGAAGAAGAGTTGGTGGATGTAGCCCCAAGAGAGGGGTGAACCACGTAAATCCCGTGTTATGATGATTTGTGCTTGTCTTCATGAGTTTATTTCTTTTTTGCTAAGTGCTTTGATGTAGTTGGATAGATCTACTTTCTTTGTGCTTATTATATGTGGGAATGCCAGATCTGATCTACATGACTGTGTTTAGTGCTTAATCTGATCTGTTTACCTATGCTAAGTGCTTGGATACAGTAGGTTAACGTGAATATTGCGAGGCTTTGTTTTATCACCGAAGTAGGTAAAGATTGTATATTAAGGAACCGAAGGTGCTAAGTGATTTATTAAAGTGTTATAATCATAGATCTGTGTCCCAGCTAAGGTTGCATACACTTGAGTCCTGCAACCACCCCTGTCTCTACCTTGGGTGAGACTTCATCTGCTTCGCAGGTGTTGCCAAAAGGGCCGGTAGTTAGGGTTTTTTTGGTGTGCTGTTGTAGCGTTGAACCCTAGGTCTTCCCCTGTGCTAAAAAATGGTTCCATTGTCGAGACCTGAAACTGTGATTGTTGGGAATTGAGAAAGAAGAAGCTTTGTGAAAAGATCCATCCTGAAACTATGAAATCTCTGTGCGTAGATCTGTTGCCCTAGTGCACAGTATTCTAGTTGACTTATAAAGCCCGATATAAAGAAAGAAGATATGATCTGAAGGAAAGAAGCAAGATCTGAATGCTTGGCACTCTAAGAAAGGTAAAGTAAGAATTTTCAATTAAAAGAGGGAAGATATATAAGCTCCGTGCTCCGATAAAGGTAAGAATAGTTAAAAAGTTTTAGATCTAAAAGCTTTGTGCTCTGTAAAAGTCAGATAAGTGAAATTTTTTTGTTTGTAGAGTATGGATATAGGTATGATTGATAGATTCTGTCCCAAATTAAAAACTAGGGCACTAATAGATGAAAGAAGGTTTGATATGAATAGATCTGATAAGAATCATGAAAGATATGTTATACCTATGCATAGAAAAGATGTTTGGACTAACAAATGGATGCAGTATGCTAGAAAGAATTTGTTACAGGTTAGCTCATACAATCCTAGTGCGTAGTACATGAGAGGCTGGGGATCATTTAAAATAAAGAGAGGATTGACCCTCTGTTATAGATGCAAAAGACCAGGACATATTGCTAGGGAATGCCCTGGAAGAAGACCTAGTTGTCTTTGCTGTAAGGTTATGGACCATGAAGTGTTGGATTGCCCCAGAATGATTGCTAAGCTTGAAAGTATGAACATAAGACAAGGAAACCCTAAGCCAGATCCAGAAACTAAGGATATAAAAGAACCCTAGAAAGAATCAGAGAAGGCATTACTATAGATGAAAGACACCTTGGATGACCATTGACATGTTAGACTATCAAAGATTTTTAAAGAGAAGGAGTGCCTTGAAGCAAGAATATGGGACTTCGACATTGACTGTGTTCTAGATGAGGACACACAAGTGAATATCATGACATAAAGAACTTGGGAAGATATAGGAAGGCCTGATACGATCCCTTCATTAGGAGGAATAAGACTATTCAGAGGAAAGCTGGTAAACTTATGTGGGAAGCTCGCTCAGATACCTATGAACGTTAATGGAACTTCAACAGAGGAAGATTTTGAGATTATTAAGTTTATTGAAGACAACGCCCCATTTACCATGTTGATAGGAAAACCTTGGATTAACAGAGCTCAATCCAGACAAAAGGATGAAGAAGAATACTCGGAGCAGAAGAAACAAGACTTAAAAGATTTCATGGCTAGAAGGATCGCACAATTAATTGAAGAACATGAGAATAGATTGAAGCTAGTTGTCACTAGAAACATTGATGTCGAAGCTACAAGAACATTAGGAGACCCACAAAAGACTGAAGTACTTACTCTAGATAAAGAAGAGGTATTACCCCTGAATCCTAGGAAAGAATCTCAACAACGCGCAATGACTATGTTAAAAGAAAACAAGAATCAAAATGGAAAAGAGACTATCGAGATGAAGCTCACTGGAAAGAAGGCTAGAAAGCTAAGTAAGAAGAGGGCCAAGATTGGAAAGTTACAGAAGATCCCAGAGGGAAATTTGCAGAAAGAAAATTTGCAGAATTGGAGCTTCGCCAGGATATCAGAACAACAACACATGGCACTTCGCCATGGCGAAGCAATATAGCCGTTGGGTCGATGTATCCGTTCGACTTCCGCTCCAAACGAACAGAAAATAAATAAAGATTCATCATCATACCGTTGAACCGTGCCATAACGGGTCGAACAAAAGTTAATAGGGGCTCATAACTGTTGCACGTGAACCGTTGCCAAGTTGACTACTTATCTCGTCGCGCCATGCACCGAGAACACTTTTGCTAATTGAGAATTAGAGCCCACAAACTAAGCCAAGTTTTACATCAATAATTGTTCTCTCACTCTCCATCTCATTACCGTGTCTAAGTTGTTCCCTGACCCTGCAAATTGTTCACCCCGAGTGCGTATGTCAGAAGCATTGAGCGCTGCAGAGAAAGTTGTTGAAGAAGTTTTGATCGACTTGATGATAGAGAGAGTCATGTCGGAAAGAGGAGTGTCTATAGGTGTACAAGCATCGTCGACGAGAGGACTGCCGACCTCTCCATCCACTGCCCACGAAGCTGGACCGTCCTGTGAAAGGAGAACTAAGAACAAGGATCAATTAGCAAATGCTAAGTTGATTCTGAGCATCCTACCTACCTATCTACCACCTCTGAGTGATGTAACAAACCGAGATAGTGTGCCCAGAGACTTTGAATATGCGTTGGTCACTGCGTACCTTCTGAAAGAGGTGTGCGCAATTCATGCTGACCAGGATAAGCTCGCAGCATTGAAGTTTAGTGACTTCAACCTTGGAGATAGGAAGGTTTACAACATGCTTTCCCTTGCATAAGTATCTGATGAGAACAAAAGGAAAGAACTCAAATATTACCCCTTAGTCATGGACCCAGAACCTTGCACAGTCCACCCTACTGAATGTTATGATTATTCCACACTTTGGGCGACACCAGGAGGTGAACGCATGCGTCAAATTAATGTTGTCTTGATATCATGGAGGTTATTTGTGGTTGAACTACCACATCACAGTGGATCCAACATTGATCAATTGGATCATAGGACTAAGCATGCAAGGCCCCGACCCACAGGATTTCTACCCTGGAAAGACCGCAGATCACGCTCTCGCCCAGAGGATAAAGGATACTTATGGAGATGTAGAGAAGGGTACGTGAGGATACAAGGTAGCCTCTATCTAGAGCGGTGCAGTGCTCCTAGCCTATCAACTGATCCCAGGAAAATTAGTTCACAAGAACCGGCCCACCCAAGTAACCGGTTTTGTAGTCGACCTCACAGGGAAGTGCGCGGAGGGCCTACACATGGATTGGGAGAAGTACTTGGTGAAGCAATTAGAACTGGAATGTAGGGAAGCGCAAGACCAAGTATATGAGTTCCACTTCAGTTGGATTCTCATCTTAATCGCATTCATTGCATGGGAGATGTCGAAAGGTGCGACCTTCTCGGACATCGAGCCCTTTGAACCACTGGCCACGAAGTTTAGTACACTGTGGTACTCCAACGACATGAACAAGAAGTGGTAATCAAATTCCCTCTTCCACACTTATTACACCCAGCTGAAGACCACTATCCAGTCTGAGCCTCGTATAACCCTGAACACACTTCACAGGTTTAGACCCTTGATGAAATTCAATGCGGACCGCAATTTCATCTATATCACAGCACACGTTGATGAGCATAAACAATGGATGTAGTCATACTACAAGATGATGG
>JASDQU010030621.1:2423-20405 GCA_032191745.1 Picea mariana | reverse complement strand
CATTTCTCTATTTTTCAGTCTTATCTAGACTATTTTATGAAAAATGAACTGAGAGAGTTCTCTTTTAAGTGTTTTTCGAAACTCTATGATCATGAAAAACCTTTGAGTTTTCTATCTCTTGACTCGTTAAACAAACATTGACAGACCCGTAATGGGACCGAACCACTCCTTCTTAGGGTTCGTTAAAAATACTCCAAGGGACTCGTTCGAAGGATGAGCTTATATCAACAAGAATATGTTATCCTCCTCAAGCTTGTATAAAAATAAAGAGGTACTCGCCAGAAATGGTGGGGGAAAATTTGGGAAAGGGATATGTCTTCATCTTCGTATTAATTGGCAGTAAGTGTCGCTCTTGAACATGACACCCCCTATTCATCCTTTGAAGTTGGTTTGGGAAATCCATTTGCCTCTCATTCAATTTGTTACAAGGTCATTACCTGTGTCATCTTTGAGTCAATGCTGCCAAATCATTGGTTGTGTCATTCATATGTTCAAGAGAAGTCCATCTGAAACCTATATTGAGTCGGCCATCTGCAGTTATCCATTCTCTCTATGTCGACCTTCCCTGTGTCCAGTCCAATTCACATCATACTCTGTTTCACCTTCAAAATCTGTTACTCATTTCATGTCATTGATGGGGGATACATCAAGGCCCTCCTGTGACGAGTTTTGTTCCGTCGACTTCAGCTCATTATCCAGAATCAAGACTTAGAAATTATTTGGTACCTTGGAGCTTGTATGCATCAATGGCAGGTTTCCTCCCTTTTGACAGTGGGTTTACATCATTGACTCCTCATCGAAAGATTCCATCGGATGTTCGACTTCAACTCATTTATTCACACTCGATGGATTGTACTAGGGTACCTTGGGAGTCATTGAAACCAATGGTGATTTCCCTCGCACTTGTTAATGGTTTCATCAATGACCTGTAATCAAGTGGTTTCTGCCATGTTCGACTTCAACACATGTAATAACATGGTTAGATTCATACTTTGGGCGATGAGATTGAAGAACCTGGATATAATCTCTTTTGTCCAGGTTGCGATGGAGTATGTATAATCTGTGACACATAGATCCACTGTGTATGTCTCGTGGCTATGTCGTCTCAATTTGAAATATTTTCGCATAGATCCACTGTGTATTCCTGGTGGCTATGCTATATTTTGACGGCATGGATCCACAGTGTATGATTGGTGTCCATGAACCAGGTCTACAATTGTCATCAGTCTATGATCTGAGTATGGGAATGCCTACCTCAAAATTGGTATATATGATATTCTGCAGATGCTTGGTTGTTCGTAGGTTTCTGATTAGGTGTGCTCCTGGTTCCCAATACACACATGCGGCTTACAAAGTCTTTCAGCTGTCACTAGTTCCAACCTCATACTTTGGGGAGCATTATGTTACCCATGATTTTGGTCGTCATGATGATGTATTGATGATGGTGTACTCGGGATTTTGATAAGAACTTTCTCCTGAGAAAAGTTACTTTCATCTCTTCCCAGAAAACTCACTTTTGAAGAGGGTTCGCAGCTGCTAGTATATTTGGCTGCGAGAATGACCCATTCTCGCAGGCTGCCTTAAGACAGGGTGCAAACTTCTCGCACTGTGTTGAACAGCTAGGGTGCGAACTCTTACTAAAGCATGGAAAAAGGTGAATTCTCGATGCTTCTAGAAGGGAATCTTCTAAAAGGATGGGTTGGCATTCGAATGGTTATCCTAGTACTGGATTCCCTGATATTTTGAGATCATTCTTATTCAAGTAACTAATTCATTCTCTCCTATATATTGAGGGAATTCTCATGGAAAAGGTTAAGCAAGATTCATTGGAGAATTGGTGAAAGAATTGTGTGAAGGACTGAAGCTTGAACAACAGCTTGGAGACTCCAGCAAGTCTATGAAGAGGTTTTTATCTTCTTCATGCAAGGATTGAGCTAGTGTGTGTGTTGGATCCAGGAGCCATCGAAAGGAAGTTTGCAACATCAAGGCTCAAGTTGTAATCTTTACTTTCCATTCATATGATACAGTGGCATGTCCCTTTCCCATAAAACTATTTCCACTTTATTGTATAACTCCTTGATCATATACATAGATTGATTGTTCAATAGATTGTGCTATCTTCACTTTGGTTGGTTTGTGTTGTCTTGGTCTTGGCTGCACGAGAGCACTGGAGCAAAGCAGGAGCAACAAAGACCATAGGAAGCGATAATAGGGTATGTTATTTGTTCTTGCCTCCTAGTTAATTCAATGGTTAAAATCTAGGGAAAGAGTCATGTCATGTCTTGCTTTGTTCTAGATCCAGGTGGATCTAGGGAGATCTTTTAGTGTCTGCACCTACCAATTTATCCAACAACACAGCGGAAGAAAATGTTGATCAACATGAAGAAATCATCATTTATGAGGACATAACTCATTTATTTAGGTTTTGTTATCTCTGCAAATGAGTTGAAGATGGATCCGGAAAAAATAAAGGCGATTAAGAATTGGCCATCGCTGAAGAGCGTGTTTAAAGTTCGAAGCTTCCATGGTTTGGGTAGATTCTACAAGAAATTCATCCAAAACTTCAGTGGAATTAGCGCAGTAATGATGGATACGGTGAAGAAAAGACATAAATCTTTTCACTGGATGAAGGAAGCAGAAAAGAGTTTTAATCTGCTAAAGAAGAAGATCATTGAGCAACCAACTCTGGTTTTGCGAGATTTAAGCAAGACATTCCAGGTCAGTTGTGACACGAGTGGATTTGCAATTGGAGTGGTCTTGAGCCAAGATGACAGGTCGATCACATATTTCAGTGAAAATCTGAATGAAGCAAAGATTAAGTACTCCACATATGACAAAGAATTCTATGCAGTCATACAAGCGCTGAAGAAATGGAGACACTATTTGGTTCCCAAGGAGTTTTTTTTGTACAACGATAATCATGCTTTACAACTCATGATTCGATAGGATAAGTTGAACCAAAAGCATGCTAAATGGGTTGAATTCATGCATAATTTTACTTTTGTGATTAAGCATATTTCTAGAACTGCTAAAAAAGTTGTTGATGCTTTGAGCAGGAAATGTTTTCTTATCCAGGAATTCAGAGTCAAGAATTTAGGTTTTGATAACCTCAAAGAAATGTACAAGGATGACCCAGATTTTAAGGAGGCATATGAGGCATCTGAGAAACCAATTCTCAGGGATAGAAGCCAATGGACTGAATACATGATCCAGGATGGATTATTATTCAGGGGAAATCAGCTATGTATTCTAAAATGCTCCATGAGGGAGAATTTGATGAAGGAAAAACACAGTGGAGGATTGGTCGGGCATTTCGGTCATGACAAGACGTTCTCAAAGTTGAATGGCTCATATTTTTGGCTGGGGATGAGGAGATATGTGAATAAATTTGTGGACAGGTGCCGAATTTTTCAACACACGAAGGGGAAAAGGCAGGACACAGGGTTATACCAACCTTTACCCATACCTAAAAGGCCATGGGACGTAGTGAACATGGATTTCATATTTGGACTGCCAAGGACACAAAGAGGATGTGATTCGATCTTTGTGGTAGTTGAAAGATTTTCAAAAATGGCACATTTCATACCATGCTAGAAAACCAGTGACGCAACTCATATTGCAAACCTATTTTTCAAGGAAGTCATCAGACTTCACGGCTTGCCAAAGAGTATCATGTCTGATCGGGATACCAAGTTTATAGGTCATTTCTGGAGGACCTTATTGAATAAATTGGGGAAAATTTTGTCTTTTAGTTCAGCATATCATCCTCAAACAGATGGATAGACAGAAGTTGTGAACATGATCTTGGGAGATTTGTTAAGGAGCCTAGTGAATGAACACCACAGTCAATGGGATCACATTCTGCCATAAGCGGAATTTTCTTAAAGTGATTCACTCAATAGGAGCACAGGGTAGAGTCCATTCCAGATTGTATATGGAATGCAGCCAAGAGGAGTTTCTGAATTGAAATATTCAAAACGAAATGAATTCAGGAGTGCTAGTGTAGAGGACTTTGCAGAAGGAATGAAGGAGCTTCACAGCTGATTCAAGGAATGATTACAGAGTTCAAGTCAAGAATACAAGAGGAGAGAAGATCAACATAGGCGAGAACTTCAATTTGAGTCTGGTGATCTAGTTCTTTCGCATTTGAGGAAGGAAAGGTTCCCAAGGGGAACGTATAATAAACTAAAGATGGGAAATATTGGACCGTGCAAGGTCATAAGGAAATTTGGGGTGAATGCATATGAAATTGAATTACCCGATGGGGTCGGAATCTTGCGGATATTCAATGTTGTGGATTCGTATCCTTACAGAGTTGAAGAAGTAGGAACAGAGGAGAAACAGAAAGAAATTCAATGGACAAAACAAATGCCTGTAGTTGTAGAGCCACAGATGGAAAGCATAATTGACAAGAGGATTAGCATAAATACCAGAAGAAAGGAGTATTTTGAATACTTGGTCAAATGGAAGGGACATCCAATTGAAGATGCCAGTTGGGAGGATGAAGAAGTAATTCATAGGCATGGACAAACCGTGCAAGAGCTCATGAACAGAAGTTCATGAAAATTTTGAATCGAGGTAGTATGATGTAGAAGTATCGTACAAAGCCAAAGCCAAAGCAAGCACCTAGCCAAAGGAACAACTGGATGCACAGATGGGAAAAAGGAGCACGTTTTTATGAAAACGTTTTAAATTTTGAAATTTGAATCATTAATGAATAGCTAGGAAAATTCGTACTTACATTTATGTCTTGGAGATATGAACAGATCTGGAGAGATTGCTATCATCTGTCGGATGTATTAGGCATTTAAGTCTGTTAATGTAAAGTAAGTAGATATGAATGTTATATTAGACAATTTTAAAAGCATAGGAGGGAAAATGAATATAGACACCTTCATCCTTGTATCATTGTAACCTTTGATTATCATTCAGAATTCATAAGCTGGAGAACTGTAACAGAGAGTTATAGAGAAGAACCCATGTACAGGAGCACTTCATTTAATATATGAAGCTATGACTCAACTTTCATGGTGTTATGATGTTCACTTTTTACATTTGTTAAGTGGTATGTTTACAGTTGCTTTATTTCTCTGTTATGCATATGTTTCAATGCTGTGTGGGGTGTAGGATTTCATGTTAAGTGTATGAAGTCTAAAAGAGGAGTAGAATGAGTTTCAATTATTTCTCTTCCTGAGAATTCCTGCAAGGAGTGCAGTGAATGTCCGCAAGGTGTGCGTTGACGAGGGTCTGAGTTTTTATCTCATAAAGATCAGGAGAGATATCGTTGTTCTCATATCAGCAGAAGTGCAGGTGAAGCACAAAGCCATGCAAGGTGTGCGCAGGCTGGTGGAAGCCTTAGAACTTATCAACTAAGGGAAAGGTTGAAGAACCACTGTGGCAAAAGAGTGCACAGGGTTGAAGGTTCAAATAACCAGAAGTTATTTGGAAGTTTGTCGCAAGGAGTGCGAGAAGGTCTCTTTTTGAAGGCTTGAGTTTGCAAGTGAAAGCTTAGGAGGGATAACACCTTTGAAGTGTTCAAAGGGAGACGGAAATTGAAATCATCTCATAGAAGTTAAGTTTAGGAGAGAGAACACTCGATCACTGGCAAAAGCCATTGAGGGGTGAATTGGGCAATCAGAATTCTCCATGGAGAGTTCGCGAAATCGTGAGGACCGTAGGATCTAGTGGAGTTGTAAGAAGGTTAGGAGTTGGAAGAATTCACCACCATAATATCAAGAATCAACGTGATTCATGAGTTTGGAGGGCAGACCAAATATCTTTGGTTTCACAAAAGTTGCGAGTTGCGAGGAGCAGAGGAGGAGATCTAGACCGTTGGATCTAAGCCGCGGGAGAACCATTGGATAAGAACCTTCATGTGTTATTGCGTATCGGGGGTTCGGGGGTTGAAAGAGTTTCTTTTCAACTGCAGAAGTCACGAAGTGCTGAGTGCCGAGGGCTTGTGCGAACACGTGGCACATCCATTAAGTGGGGACCGCATGGTTGAAAGATGGTGTAATAACAAAGCACACAGAGAAGACAGAAGTAGGTGACAGGTGGCATATGCGCATCAGCTTGGAAGGGGTCAACCCATCGCTGACTTATTGTGCTTTAGGGTTTCGTGAAGGAGGAGCACAAAGGCTCAACACTCCAACTCCTAAAGTTGCGAGTTGCGAGGGGTGCTAGAGTTAGGCTCTAGACAACGGTCGCTTGAAGAGGTGCTAACAAGGAGGGAGCCATACATGTATTGTCATCTCGGGTATCGAAGGTTTGCGAAAGAAGAGTCAAGAGTCTTTGACTCATGAACTCACGAGGTCACGAGTCATGAAGATCGCTTGCATTAAGGCACGATTGTGGTTGCAAGGGGATGTGAGGCTCGTGCTTGGTGTTAAGTTGCGCAGGGAGGGTTTCACGAAGGACCTGTGGATAGGATTTGTTAGGTTCCAATAGGGATTCGAGGGAGTCACTTCGACTCAAGGAGAATTTAGAACGATCCCGTGTGGATCTCGGCTTGAGGGCAAGGGGATCTACATCAATTTGGTATCAGAGCACAGAACAAATTCTTTTCTTTCTATAGCAAAGAGAAGGGAGAAAATTTTCCAGCCATGCCGCCGAGAAGAAGAGATAGGCCAATGCCTGACCCAGCAGTGGAAAGAGAAATGTGTGAGCTACGTGCCAGACTTGATGCTATGGAGACAACACAGAGGCACACAGTTGACACTGGGGATATCAACGAAGATGAAAGTGAAAATGAAGCTAGAAACGAAGGAGAAGAAGTTGCAGTCAAAGATGTTGCAGATGAATGCCTATTCAGGGTTGTTGCAAGGATAGGTGCTAGAGAAAAAATAGACATTCCAATGTACGAATGCAACTTGGATGTTGAATAACTTCTAGACTAGATTAGAGATCTAGACAAATAATTTGACTATGAGGATGTCAAGGAAGAAAAGAAAGTCAAACATGTCATTACTAGGCTTAAAAGGCATGCAACACTATGGTGGGATGAACTGCAGGGGACAGATGTTGCAAGGGAAAACAAAAAATCAAAAGTTGGGATAGAATGGTTGCAAAGATGAAAGCCAAATTCATACCCAAGAATTATCAAATCACTCTATTTCGAAGGATGCAAAATTTGAGACAGAAGCTGATGTCAGTGAAAGAATACACTGAAGAGTTCTACTGGATAAACATCAGAGCAGGTCATCGGGAAAGCGATGATGGAAAAGTTTCCAGGTACATGAATGGTCTGGGATATGACATCGAACATGATATGACCATGATGACCATTCGGAATGTGGAAGATTCTTATCAAATAGCTCTGAAGGCTAAAGAGAAGCTGAGTGAAAGCAAGGCCAAAGAGGTCGAGGCAAAAGTCAAGCCAGAGGCAAAACAATTGCCCAAGACATAACTCAGAGACCTAAAGAAGAGGGAAAAAAACCTCAAACTCAACCTGAGAGAGGAGGAAGCTCACAAGGAAGGCAGTATGCTGATAGAAATACTTTTCCTCGATCCAGAGGAAGAGGAAGAGGCAGAGGAGGTGAAGTGAAATGCTTTGTCTGTGGAAATATTGGACATAAATCCTATGAGTGTCCAAATAAGAAGAAAGATGGTGGTAAAACTCACATTACCAAAGCTCAAGGATGGATTGTTGAGGCAGAAGATGCTGAGGGCGAAAGATCCTTGATGATGAGGAAATTTCTCTTGAAGCTGAAGAAGGAGGCAGAGAACCCAGCCCAAAGAAACAGTCTGTTTCAGACTACTTGCAAAGCTAAGGATAGAGTTTTGAAGGTCATAGTGGACAGCGGTAGCACAAATAATCTTGTATCTATAGAGATGTTAGAAAAGCTGGAGCTGGAGACTGTTGCACATCCAAGCCCATATAGATTTTCATGGCTACAAAAAGGGCATTGGGTAAATGTCACTAAACAGTGTTTAGTTGAATTTAAAATAGGAGGATATAAAGACAAGATATTATGTGATGTCATTCCCATGGATGTTTGTCATCTATTGTTGGGTAGACCATGGCAATATGACAGAAACATAGTTCATGATGGGAGAAAGAAAACATACACCCTGGAGAAAAATGGTAGGACTCACATGTTGTTGCCGATTAAGGATAAAGAGGTGAAAACAGAGATGAGCAACATTGTACTTCTCATGAGTGGGAAGGAACTTCTTGATGAGGTTAAGAAGAAGGAAGACACACAATTTATTGTGGTTAGGAATCCCATAATTGTTTTGACCAGTGCAAGGATAGATGATTTACCAGAAGAAATCCAGGAGTTGTTAGGAGAGTTTGTTGATATAGTAGTGGATGAACTACCTTGTTCGTTGCCACCCATCAAAAGTATAAGACATCATATCGATCTTATACCTAGAGCTAGTTTACCGAACAAAGAAACATATCGTTTGACACTGCAGGAAAATGAAGAAGTTAAGAGACAGCTCTAGGAATTAATGGACAAAGAATTGATTCGAGAGAGCTTGAGTCCATGTGTTGTTCCGATAGTGCTCATCCTAAAGAAATATGGAGGCTAGAAAATGTGTACAAACTCAAGGGAAATCAATAAGATTACCATCAAAAACAAATTTCCATTGCCAAGGATGGATGACTTGATGGATTGCTTGAGTGGAGCAAAGTTTTTTTCAAAGATTGATTTGAAAAGCGGGTATCATTAGATTCAGATGAGAGAAGGTGATAAATGGAAGACAACATTCGAGACAAATGAGGGGCTATATGAATGTCTTGTCATGCCATTTGGCTTAACGAATGCGCCCAGTACTTTCATGAGGTTGATGAACGAAGTCCTGAAGGATTTCATTGGGAAATTCGTCATTGTATATCTTGACGATATATTAATTTTTAGCAAGACAGAAGCAGAACACTTAAAGCATCTAGTTGCAGTAATGAGGAGATTACAGTAGGAGAAATTGTTGATCAACATGAAGAAATCATCATTTATGAGGAAATAACTCATTTATTAGGGTTTTGTTATCTCTGCAAATGAGTTGAAGATGGATCCAGGTTAGGTGTGATGCAAGTGGATTTGCAATTGGAGCGGTCTTGAGCCAAGACGATAGGTCAATCACATATTTTAGTGAAAAACTGAATGAAGCAAAGATTAAGTACTCCACATATGACAAATAATTCTATGCAGTCACAGAAGCATTGAAGAAATTGAGACACTATTTGGTTCCCAAGGAGTTTGTTTTGTACAGAGATAATCACGCTTTACAATTCGTGACTCGATAGGAGAAGTTGAACCAAAAGCATGCTAAATGGGTCAAATTCATGCACAATTTTACTTTTGTGATTAAGCATATTTCTGGAACTACTAACAAAGTTGTTGATGCTTTGAGCAGGAATTGTTTGCTTATGCAGGAATTTAGAGTCAAGACTTTAGGTTTTGATAACCTCAAAGAAATGTACAGGGATGACCCAGATTTTAAGGAGGCATATGAGGCATCTGAGAATCCAATTCTCAAGGACAGAAGCCAATGGATTGAATACATGATCCATGATGGATTATTATTCAGGGGAAATCAGCTATGTGTTCTGAAATGCTCCATGAGGGAGAATTTGCTGAAGGAAAAACACAATGGAGGATTGGTCGAACATTTCGGTCATGACAAGACATTCTCAAAGTTGAATGGCTCATATTTTTGGCCGGGGATGAGTACATATGTAAAGAAATTTGTGGACAGGTGTCAAATTTGTCATCACACAAAGGAGAAAAGGCAGAACACAGGGTTATACCAACCTTTACCCATACCTGAAAGGTCGTCAGATGAAATGAGCATGGATTTTATATTGGGACTACCAAGGATACAAAGAGGATGTGATTCGATCTTTGTGGTAGTCGACAGATTTTTAAAAATGGCACATTTCATACCATGCCAGAAAACCAGTGACGCAACTCATATTGCGAACTTGTTTTTAAAGGAAGTCATCAGACTTCACGGCTTGCCAAAGAGTATCGTGTCTGATAGGGATACCAATTTCATAGGGCATTTCTGGAGGCCCTTATGGAAGAAGTTGGGGACAAATTTTTCTTTTAGTTCAGCATATCATCCTCAGACTGATGGACAGACAGAAGTCATGAACAGGAGCTTGGGAGATTTTTTAAGGAGCCTAGTGACTGAACACCACAATCAATGGGATCACATTCTTCCACAGGAGAAATTCGCTTACAATGATTCACTCAATAGGAGCACAGGGCAGAGTCCATTCCAGATTGTATATGGAATGCAACCAAGAGGAGTTTCTGAATTGAAAGATTCAGAATGAAATGAATTCAGGAGTGCTAGTCCAGAGGACTTTGCAGAAGGAATGAAGGAGCTTCACAGCTGAATCAAGGAACGATTGCAGAGTTCAAGTCAAGAGTGCAAGCGGAGAGCAGATCAACGTAGGTGAGAACTTCAATTTGAATTTGGTGATCTGGTTCTTGTGCATTTGAGGAAGGAAAGGTTCCTAAGAGGAATGTATAATAAACTGAAGATGAAAAATATTGGACCGTGCAAGGTCATAAGGAAATTTGGGGTGAATGCATATGAAATTGAATTACCCGATGGGGTCGGAATCTAGCAGATATTCAATGTTGTGGATTTGTACCCTTACAGAGTTGAAGAAGTAGGAACATAGGAGAAACAGAAAGAAATTCAATGGAAAAAACAAATGCCTGTAGCTATAGAGCCACAGATGGAAAGCATAATTGACAAGAGGATTAGCAGAAAGACCACAAGAAAGGAGTATTTTGAATACTTGGTCAAATGGAAGGGACATCCAGTTGAAGATGTCAGTTGGGAGGATGAAGCAGTAATTCATAGGCATGGACAGATCGTGCAAGAGCTCATGAACAGGAGTTCATGAAAATTTTCAAGCGAGGGAGTATGATGCAGGAGCATTGTACAAAGCCAAAGCCAAAGAACGCACCTAACCAAAGGAACAACTGGACATGCATATGGGAAAAAGGAGCACGTTTTTATGAAAATGTTTTAAATTTTGAAATTTGAAGCATTAATGAATAGCTAGGAAAAGGCATACTTACATTTATTTCTTGGAGATATGAACAGATCTAGAGAGATTACTCTCATTTGTCGTTTGTATTAGGCATTTAAGTCTGTTAATGTAAAGTAGGTAGATATGAATGTTAGATTAGACATTTTTAAAAGCATAGGAGGGAAAACGAATATAGACACCCTCAGCCTTGTATCATTGTAACCTTTGATTATCATTCAAAATTCATAAGCTAGAGAACTGTAACAGAGAGTTGTAGAGAAGAACCCATGTACAGGAGCACTTCAGTTAATATATGAAGCTTTGACTCAACTTTCATGGTGTTATGATGTTCACTGTTTACATTTGTTAATTGGTATGTTTAAAGTTGCTTTATTTCTCTATTATGCATTTGTTTCAATGTTGTGTGGGCTATAGGATTTCATGTTAAGTGTATGAAGTCTGAAAGAGGAGTAGAATGAGTTTCAATTGTTTCTCTTCCTGAGAATTCTTGCAAGGAGTGCAGTGAACATCCACAAGGTGTGCATTGACGAGGGTCTGAGTTTTTATCTCATAAAGCTCAGGAAAGATATCGTTGCTCTCATATTAGAAGAAGTGCAAGTGAAGCACAAAGTTGTGCAAGGTGTGTGCATGGTGGTGGGAGCCTTAGAACTTATCAACTAAGGAAAAGGTTGAAGAACCACTGTGGCAAAGAGTGCACAGGGTTGAAGGTTCAAATAACCAGAATTTATTTGGAAGTTTTCCACAAGGAGTGTGAGCATGGATCTTTTTGAAGGCTTGAGTTTGCAAGTGAAATCTCGGGAGGGATAACACCTTTGAAGTGTTCAAAGGGAGATGGAAATCGAAATCATCTCATAGAAGATAATTGTATGAGGGAGAACACTCGGTCACTGGCAGAAGCCATTGAGGGGTGAATTGGGTGGTCAGAATTCTCTGTGGAGAGTTCACAAAATCACGAGGACCATAGGATCCAGTGGATTTGTAAGACAGTTAGGAGTTGGAAGATGTCACCAACCTAATATCAAGAATCAACGTGATTCGTGAGTTTGGAGGGAAAACCAAATATCCTTGGTTTCGCGAAGTTGCAAGTTGTGAGGAGCAGAGGAAGAGATCCAGACCGTTGGATCCAAGCCACGGGAGAATCGTTGGATGAGAAACTCCGCGTGGTATCAAATATCGGGGTTTCGGGGGTTGAAAAAGTTTTGTTTCAACTGCAGAAGTCACAAAGTGTTGAGCGTCGAGGGCTCGTGCGAACACGTGGCACATCTGTTAAGTGGGGACCGCATGGTTGACAGATGGCATAATAATAAAGCACACAGAGAAGATGGAAGTAGGTGACAGGTGGCGTACACGCGTCACCTTGGAAGGGGTGAACCCATCGCTAAATTATCGTGCTTCAGGATTTCATGAAGGAGGAGAATGAAGGCTCAATACTCCAACTCGCGAAGTTACGAGTTGTGAGGGGTGATAGAGTTAGGTTCTAGCCCGTGGTCGCTTGAAGAGGCGCTAACGAGGAGGGAGCCATACCCGTATTGTCATCTCGGGTATCGGAGGTTTGCGAAAGAAAAGTCAAGAGTCTTCGACTCACGAACTCATGAGGTTGCGAGTCATGAAGAGCCCTTGAGTTAAGGCCCGATTGTGGTCGCAAGGGGATGTGAGGCTCGCGCCTAGTATTAAGTTGCACAGGGGGGTTTTCACAAAGGACCTATGGATTAGATTAGTGAGGTTCCAATAGGGATCTGAGGGAGCCGCTTCGGCTCGAGGAGAATTTAGAACAATTCTATGTAGATCTCGGCCCGAGGGCAGGGGGGTCTGCATCAACAATCAAATTAAACAGTTTTTTATTGTTTTGTTAAACAAGTTGATAGAATATTTGGAGATGGAAGGGAAAATTAGATGCTAATAGTGAATCCATAAATGTGACTATGAAATTCCTTTGCCATAATAAATTTAATTATGTCTTTTAAATTTATTTAGAGTTGTGATGAGAAACATGTTGAGTCTAATCAACTCAATGTGTGATCCATTGTTAGGTTTGACCAAACTGATAATTGTAAATGAAAGTGTAGAAAATCCAAAGTGAATGTTTTGGAATTAGAAACATTTTTTTATTGGGCCTAGCCAACTCAATAGGAAGTATTGGTTTCATTAGAGCTAGCTACTCTGAAAAATCATAGGTGAATCCAAGACAATGAAGGTCAAAGATGCAGATGAAGACTCCAAACTTGTGAACAGCTATAAAGGTGAATATCTCTTGCTGACGAGTTGAAATCCTGCTTGATAACATCTTGTGATGAAAAAACAAATCATTCCTTGAGTCTTCTTTGTATAGGTAAGTTGTTGGAACGATAAGCAGTAAGAACAAAGATGTTGTTTTGGAAAAGCAAAGATATTAGTCCAAGAAAAGATGGTGATAGTGGAAAAAGTGTGGAAGCAACAGAAGTGTGGAAACAATAGGATGATTGTGGACAAACAAGGTAAATTGTGTGAATTGAGTTGAATAAAATAGACTCGTGACCATATGTTAATGTGAGTCGCACATTGTTTTAGCAAGTCTATGATGTATTGTTTATTACGATGTATTGTTCCTTGACATGTTTGATTATTTACCTAGTATCTCCATGAGATGGAGTATGTAAAGTATGTACATGTAATTATGTAACATGTGAAGGGAATATCGTTGTAAGACCTGACTAGGCATGCATACCCCTTTGTCATGTATCCCTATTGATTTGTAGTGCAAAACCTCTATTTTTTTAGTTATTTAGAGTGAGTCATTTCATGGGTCGGTTGCATTCTCTATGGATGGACTCTAGGAGGTGCCTAGAAACCATTTGTTTTACTTGGGGAGTTCATTAAGAGGTTGAATGAACCACGTCCTTGAAGGACATCATACTAAACCAGTGATTGCAATGGCTAATGACCCATGCATTATGGTGGATGGTTGTTTCTTTATATGGACTTTGGTAGTTTGGTGATGCATGATCGAGGTATGAAGATAAATTACCAGTTTCGACCAGACATAGACTTTGTTGATCAAGAGGTGCTTCGATTCAATGAAGTGGTAATGATGACAAAGACCCAACCTGATGATGGTAACGACAATTAGCTGTTAAGGGGGAGTGTTGGGATATGTAATTCCCACTTGTCTTTAGTGTGTGTGATCATATTTAATCATTTAGTTTATTGGTCATTATTAGGTAGAGTTATAATCTCTACGAGAAATAGTCTTTTCCTAGCTTTTAGGAAGTTGTTGAGGCCTAGTTAGTTTGAGAGATTCTCTCCAACTAGTTAGCATCCAAGATTGGTGTGAGGTTGAGATATTTGCTCAACCAAGTAAATCATGAAATCAAGGTAGTTCTTTTGTCTTGAGACAATTTTATTTTATTATATTTACTCTATTTGATTGCTTAATATAACATTGAGAAAAAAATTTAGATGTGTAATTAATCTCTACTCTCTATACCATTTCCCAATATAAATGAGATTAAAAATATACATTAAGAAAAATATTAAACAAATTTATAGTTAGTTAAAATCTACTTTAGAAGAATTAAATTTGTGTCATTAATTCAAAAAAAACATTTAAAAAAAAATCAATTAAAATAAAATACTTGACTCACTTCACGGAGAAGTATAACCATTTTAATTGATCATAATCGTACTTAGATTTATGCATGCAATGACTTAGGTTATCTTTTGGTATGTGCCTTCACAAGATTTTAGCTAGCACTAAACCTTATAGAAACATTTGGTGTCAAAAGAATGTTGTGACAACTTTAGAGCCCATCTTTTTTAGTTCCTAACCCATCATGTATGATCAATGTTTGATTTTTAATGCATTCATTTTTCAGCAATGGTGTTAATGTATGATCAACTTTTTTTTATTTTGAGAGCATTAATATTTCAGCAATTGTGTTAGATGTAATTGGTGTCATATCAACATAAAGATTAATAATCAAATCACAATGTCATCTCAAGCTGTACTCTATGAATCAAATAAACAATAACATGATACAATTTAGAAAAATAATGTAAATGATGAATTGGGTAATCAAAATTTACCAAATCAATCAAATCTAAAAATAATTAATTCTAACCAAGCTAACACGTCGAAGTTACACATAATTAATTTCAATGAATGAGACACTAATTGTCCTTGTTGATTCTTCACAAGGTTGATTGTTCGGAGAGGCATTCATTAAAGATTCGATAATCCGTTTTTCTATTATACGTGTCAAACTTAATTGAAAACTAACTCATCATATAGCATTTATTTATTTATCTTTCTACCTTTGTAGACCTGTAATAATATTATTTCACCGCGTTAAGGTGTTTTCTTGATGTTGTAACGAGATAGTTGAATATGCATCTTTAAGAAAATCACTCAATTTTATGGTGCTTCTTAAAATGGAACTTTCTAAGATTATATATATATATATATAGAGAGAGATATAGATATGTGTGTTAGACTTATAAATTGTTTAAACATTGATGTGTGAACCTTACACCTTTGTATCTATAGGTTGTAATTATGCCACTATTAAGTGTTACTTTTGGTCTAAATAATTTTATTTTTATTATTATACTATTAAATCATGTTGATGATAATATTTTTTTATATAAATTAAATGCTAGGTGAAATAGATGCTTATCTAGTGAAATAGGTGCCTATATGGTGAAATAGGTGCTTATCTGGTGAAATAGGTGTCTATCCAGAGGAGTTTTTTTATATTGGTAAAAGTAGTTTTAGAAGTGATCTCTTGCTTGGGTCATAACACCAGTTTTGGAATCCATTCGGCGTCTCTGTTAGAAATTTATTTGTCTTAGAGATCAAAAGAAGAAAGGCCGTGTGCTAGTTTCCTAGAAAAAGTTGCCCTTACTTAAAGCTCTTGGATGATGGAGAATTAAAAACATGTTTCTCTTCTCAAAGGCTCTTGTTGCAAAAAAAAATGTCGAGGCTAATTCAAGAAACATGTTTGTGGGTTCAAGTAGTACAAGAAACGTACATAAGCCCTGATATAGTGGAGGACTATGTTAGAAGTAAATAATGCCTCAATACTTTGGAAAGTTATTACCATTGCATTCAATCTAGTTGACAATTGGTTGATATGGAAAATTGGGAAAGGAGATAAACTTCAAATTGGCCTTGACCCATGGGTAGGGATGAAAGGTATGAATAGATTACCCTTCTAGATGATATAGGAGTTAAGAAATAAAGGGAGATGATATAGGAGTTAAGAAATAAAGGGTACTATACACTACAATAGGTTGGAAACTGGGAAATCACTACCACTTGGTATCAACAATGGTTATATTGGGAAGAGATAGGTCTTGGGAAAGAATATAATGAATTATAGGAAAGGTACACAAAGATTATGAAAGACTATAATGTTAGAATCAAAAAGCAGGAGGATCAACTGATTTGGTCACTAAATCCTACTTCAGGTTATGTTGCCAAATGTGGTTACAAAGAACTAGTAGAGGAAGGAAGAAAAGGTCATCATATCTATTGATGGAAACCTGTTTAGAAATTAAAATGCATGTTGTTAACCATGTGCCTTGAAAATGATAAAACGTCAATGAATAAAAGGTAAGGTGTTTTATGCTTAACATGGGGATTTGTGTAGGGCTTAACAATGCCCTAAAAAATTAAGATCTTCATGTGGTTGATCTTACAGAATAAGACACTCACACAGGAGGTCCTTTAGAAAAGGAATTTCATTAGGCCAAGATGGTGCAGTCATTGTCATCAATCAGAAGAAACTTTATAACATATCATCTTGGATTTCCCATATACTAAGGAGGTATGGAGAGAGGTGGAAAGAATGATAGGATGATGAAACTTTGGGAAGGTGAAAGTATTGAAGGAACCTTAAAAACTTGGTGTTCCAAAAATGATACATTAAAGATCTTAGTAGTACTTGTTAATATTTTCTAGGAGTATGGCTTGCAAGAAACCTAAAGTTGTTTGAAGATAAATAAACTTTACCACTCAAATGTGCGGTCCAGACCCTAAAGATATTAAATGCCTACCCACATTTGTAGGAAAATACAATCAGACATTCTCGAGTAGAACAAGAAATAAACAAGAACATCCCTTAGGAATGTTTTTAAGGTACGTCATAGGGAAACCCTACCAAGGGAGATTCAAGATTGATTTTATACTTATCTTTAAATCATATCATTTCTTTCAAATATGGAATTGTTTAGCAAACCAATAACTTCTATGAAATGATGGCTCGAAAATGGGTTTTGAGCCTAGCACAAGAATTTGGTGTCACTCATCTTCAAATCTTTGGTGACTCAATGTTGGTTATATATTGGATGCGCAATGAAATTGCTCTAAAGAATTTTACCTTACAACATTTGTGTGATGAAGTTCTAAATCTTCTCACAATATTCTCATATATATTTTTGGCTCACATTTACAGAGACATAAACATACTTGCAAACGAGATCTCAAAAGTTAAAGTCATATTGGAATGAGGAACTTAGATTATTTCTATAGTTCATAATAAGCACTCAGTTGAATAGAACCATGACCTTTGATCTAACATTTTAATTTTTCAGTTTTGATTATAGTTGTATTTATCAACAATGAACAATTTTATGTATAGTTTTTGTTTTTAAGAAGAAAATATACATATGTAACTTGATAGGTGTAGCTTTCATATTTTGAGTAAAGGAGAATATGAAACAAGAATGTTAAAATATGAACTTAAATGAATGTTGAATGCCATAAACATTTAACTATGTATTTTGGTTTATCTTGATAAAAATACAATTTGTTTTGTTTGGAATTGTCTTGTCATCTCATACATAAAATAATTAATAAATAAATTAAAATATTTATAAAATATTTCATAAATAAGTTAAAAGCATTTTAAATTAATCCTTAAAAATACAATTTGTTTTCTTTGAAAAAAAAAATTCATTTCATATTTAAAATAATTGATAAATAAATT
>JASDQU010030620.1:7786-23789 GCA_032191745.1 Picea mariana | reverse complement strand
CTTGGGTTAGATTTTTCCCATGTTGAAATGGATTGGTTAACACAACAGGTTGTTGTTGCGTCACAAACTTTTGGGCTTCTGCAAGCTGAGGACATAAATGGGTCAAGTGGTCTTCAGTGCATAAGTTACATGGATACCTCACCTTCTGTTTCTCAGTGTTGTCCCCCCCAGCATTATCGGTAGGTTTTTTATCCCCCTTACCCTTCTTTCATTGTTTTTTCTTTCCTTTAGGCTGTTGGGTGGCCTTTGGATTAGTCGATTGCACTCTGTGTACATCTGACATTTTGGTAGGGGGAGCAACCAAAGCAGTAGTTTGGCTAGCCACTGTGTGTTGTATAGACAACTGTTGCAACTGCTTCGTCAATTTCTCAGCGAGATTTGTTTGTGCTGAACCAACAATACCATCGGCATGTGGTCTCTCTCTCTGTCTGGTGTTATCAAGTATTGAGCATGGCACATCTAGCAAGATCTCGTATAATAAACCAGACTGAGAATAGATTAGCTCAAGTTGTTGAGCTCTCATGATGGCATCTTCTTCGGAAAATACTCCCGGCGTCTTTGGACAACTGTGGGACCAAAGCCTTAAGAACCCACTCGAGCAGGAATGCTAGTGGGACTGGTACCTTAATTAAACTCTTTTGACATCTCCATTCTCGGATGTGATCAGAGATATGGTTCGCATTTGTCTATGAAAAATTGGCCAGCAATTCTGTGCTAGTGTCATATCTCACAGGTAACTAGAAATGGTTTAGGAAATCCATGGCCAATTCACCGAAGGAAGAGTATCTTGAGCGGTCGATCTCGATGTACCATTTTGCGGCACTCCCAATGAGAGTACATTGAAACAATCACAACTGTACAGAGTCATCTTTCAACGAGTTAGATGAGCACCAAAGATGGAAGGTAGTCACATGATCTCCTGGATCTTCATTAGGCTTGGCTTTGAACTTTGGGATGTCCGAAGGAAACTTCGTTGGAATAGGAGGCCAATGCGGATCATGACAGATAGGGTCATTCAACAACCTTGTCAAGTCTGGAAAATACAAAGTTGCCAGGAAGGGTAGTTTGGGTTGTTGGTGATAACCTGGGAAAAAGAGGCCTGGAGTTTGACTAGCACCAGGTTGTCAGGAAAAGTTCGGCTACTGGCCCGGATTCTAGCAGAAACCATGGCCATGGCCAGCATATGGATTTTGCGTATGTGGAGACATCATCGGCTGATTTCCAAAATAGGACATAGATGGTTGGGCATGCATTACATTCGAAGGAATTTGGGAAGGGTTGCCCCATGTCGGTCCCGTGGGGATAGGCATAGTACTTTGTCCGAGGTTCCATTGATTGTGGAAAGAATTACCCCAGATCGACATTCCAGGCGAGGGAACAGATCCCTTCCAAGAATTCCAAGGCCCTGATGCGGAAAAAGTTCTTGGGTGTGCCCCCTATGCAGGAATAGTATCCTGCATAGGAATAGATTGTCCAAAACCAGGGTTGCCCCCAGTTGGGAAAGTAGCTGACGATAAGGCATTGTTACCAAATGCACCAAACAAAGAAAACGGTGTCGAACCTACCAGCATATTATGCGAAGGTGGTCCTTGAATCCCTGCTCCAAATAAACTATGGTGTGTAGGTGGCCTAACGGATTACTGATGTGAGCCACCGAGTGAAGGGGACAAAGGAGGTATATGACCTCCCCCATAAGGGAAATCATTAAAAGGAGCAGGAGTGCCCCCCATGTGTCCTTACATAGGAGCGTTAGATCTCCTTGCCCCCAGACCTGAAGTCTGTGAAGTGGAGTAGGAAAGTACAGGACTTGTACTTGAACTAGGCATCTCATATGAGAACAGAGGGCTTGTCGCACTTGGTGTGAAAGGGGTTGTGGCCGCTGCCAAAGACGAGATCGAACCACTGTACGACATGGAGGTATTCGAGACCATGGTGGTTTGGACTGGTGACAGTGGGTTAGGAGGTGGAAACTCTCCTGTGGTGACAACCGGAGTGGGAATTGAAGAATTCCCAGAAGGAGTGACATCATTTGTTTCGGATTGCTGTATGTGACACTGTCTGGCACTCGTAAGGATGAATCGGTATGATGGTGGGTGCCGAAAGATTAGTGGTGGAAGTTTCAACCAGACCAAAATCTTGCGCTCCAAGGTCTAAGACGGTTGATTCCTCTAGATGTTGGTTGGGCATAATTTATTGTGACCCGGTCGCTTCAAAAAACCCTTGTTGGTCTAGCTTTTGCCTTAGTGGTGGTGGGGGTGGCTCCAGTGTAACTGACAGTAGGCCAAGAAGCCTTCATGACTGGCGGAGCTCGTGATCCTCCACTTTGTGAGAAGATCAAAGACACACTAGGGTAGTCTAACCGTTCAAAAACAACACGCACTAAAAAAGTCCCTATAAGATAAGACAGGCAAACACTAAATTAATTGGAAGAACAGTTACAACAACCAACACTAGAGTAACTTACCAGTGCAAGTGAAACTTGAAAATGGAAGCACCCTCTGGGTATACTCTGCATAGTGTGGCCCAATGTCTATTCTAGGTACCATGGTATACCCACACAGTCACCTGTGTATGTCCCTTAAAAAGATAGTCAACTAGGTTGCCAACGCGAGAACAGTCACCAGGCGGGTACATTTGAAAGTCGAGTAGACCACAATGAGCAGGGTATCAAGCCTGAAAACTTCCAAGGGTATCAAAAGCAAGTGGTATGGAAGACAACTGAGGACCTCAAACGGATTCGAGACCCATGAAGCCCCATGGAAAATGCAATCGACGGAATCCCAAAACAAGCCCTCTATATGTGTTCTCCACTATGATTGGTCCATCTTTGGAGGGGTTATCTCCACTACCTTTCCGCACATGACCTCGTGTTTATCCCCTGTGTTAGAGGGGGGTCCTAGATAAATTTCACGATACTGGACTTGGACACTCCCTAACTTAGACTCCAATGTTTGATTTTAATGGCCTTGAAGAGTTTCCTCTCCAACCTAATCTAAGGCCCTAATCCAGAACTAGTTTGTTAAACCTACAAACATAAAAGTCTAATAAATTTTAGATTTAGCATTAATTTTATGGCCTGTCTTATGTCAAAGGGTATGAAAGTGAAAATGATGATGTTTAAAAGACGAAAGTAAAAAATGAACAGAAAGATGGAAACAAAAACTTTTACTTAACGCAAATTTTCAACAACTTTTCAAAATTTTTATTTTTATTTTCTAAGATATTTTGAATAAGAAAACTTAAATAAGGATTTCACTCAACTACGAGCTACTTACGACCTAAGTAAACTATCACGAACTTAAAAAAGCAAAGACTTTTCCCTGGTTACTAATGCAAAACCACACTTTTCAACCAAACAAGAAAATGAAAGAGATTTTTTTTATTTTATTTATTTGAATGCTGACAAAGCACAAAGGAAAAATATCAACAAGTAAAAAACCAAGAAAAATTCTATCCTAGTCACAGATCACAAAGAATCACTTCAAGAAATCACACACTAGCAACTTAAAAAAGGACTCTCACATTTGTCTAAAAACCCTAAAGATTTTTTTTTTTTTATGACAACTTTTAAATGAAAAAAAAACAAGCTAAGGCTAAGATCAATCCTAAGCTAATGACTGCTAGGACAGAGATTCAAAAACCTGAGAGGTATAACTCTCGTCAAGGGAAAGAATGACTGCCTTACCCTCAATAAAAACTATCCTGCACAAGCACACTACTGACAATTCAACAGTAAGCGTGTGCACGCGAGCTATGTAGAGCCAGAGGGCTTGTACACCCATGATGGCTTTATAGAGGCTGTGTGTATCTCTAAAACTATGAAACAAAAAATTAAAATAGACAATCCAAACCAGGAAGAGACCACTGATATTGAGAACCAGGATCTCTTGAAGGCTTAGACACTCTCTTTAACAGAAAAAGGAAAACAATGTAAGGAAAAAATTCGTAAAACAAACAAATCTGAGATAAGACTGCAAATAACCAAGACTAGATAGAGTTCCAGAAAACCCTTGAGAATGACTGATTCTGACAGGGAAGAGGATGACTGCCTCCAAAATTTTCTGGAATCTACATGCTACCGTTACTTCTGTAGCTAGCGTTTACACACGGGCTGCAAGAAAGTAGGGTGCAAGTACATGCATACAAACCTTATGCAGGCCGTGTGTACCTCTGTGGGTCTCGAAAAAACACAATCAAGCAAATAACAGAGATAGTTGGTATGGAAGACGAGACTCTCTTCTAGCTCAGACTTTGCAGAAACTTCAAAAAATAGGAAAGAAACCAGTCTTTTAAAAATACCCAAAAATATTCCCAGGAACCCTAGAGACTTCCCCAGTACGATCGCCAATTCTATTGTGGTGGGAAATCCCCCTACGGACTAGCAAATAGGGTTATATTATGCATGCAGATATGACCAAAAGAAACCTACTTTCTACCTTCATCCCCAGACCTAATCCCCATTTCTTTTCAGCAAATACATGGTTAGACCAACATACCTTGTTCCAGATGTTCGATGTCGATCCTTCCTTACACTTGATCTCTTGTTAGCAGCTCTCCTCCCAAGGCTGACCTGCATACAAAACAAACAACAAACTACACATGCATTTTACCTACAAACTAATGGGTTAGAGATTCAAACATATATCTATTGAACTATGAAGAACTCATATAGTGGGACAGGAAAAGAATTTCTTTATTATTAACTTTAATGAATCAACTTACAATGTCGAGACCATCCACTGCTTCATAAATCCTGATACTGGGCTCCTCTTCAAATGTTCTCCAACTTCTTTGATTTGTATTTCTTCTTGCACAAGGATGGATAAAGGGTTGGGACAATGGGAATGTGCAATTGGGAAAAGTTTCTTTACTCTTATTCTCCTCTTCCAAATGGGACCCCTAACCCTTCTTTTATAGGCTATAAGAAGCTAGGTATTTGGATGAACCCTCAGCCATGCATGGCCGGGAGTTTCAGTTAACTCACCCAATGTTGTGTGTTCCATCGACAACTTTCCTTTTTTCATGCTTTTGTCGGTCCACGCGAGCTGTTTTAGGTCAACTAGCGTGTACACGCGTGCAGTAATCGAGTAGGGTGCATGGACCCTTATAGAAGAGGTTTTTTAAAGAGTTTTTCAGCAGTGCTTTGGCAAAGAAGGGATCTAAAATGGCCTGATGCCAGGTAAGCATGTATGGTGCAAATTAGGGTTATAACAGGCACACAGACCAAAACTTCATCCACCAGATTCATTTTTTTTTTGGGGTCTTCATCTCTCTCCTCACACTCTTGCTCAGAGCGTCACATTCACCCTTCTCAGGGTTCCTCTCACACCCTCCTCAGGGTCTATTCAATGCTTGTCGACCATGCCGCCTCAACGAGAGGCCTCTAATTAGGAACCCATCGCAACCACATCAACTCTAGTTGAAGACTTAGCGTTGGCTCTCCAAGAACTAATTTGACTCCAACAACGATGGCCTCCAACGACCATGCAACTGGACACCCATTTTCAGTTACCCAAGTTCTTCGATCAAATGAATGGAGAGACAGTCGATTCCTGGATCTGTAGCCTCTCCACTTACTTCAAGACCTCACCTGAGGTTGCAAGAGGCCACCAAATTGCAGATAGCCAGCCTTCAACTTGAAGGAATTACACAAAAATGATGGGACACACAAATTTAAAGATCGGAATTGATTGTAGAGCTCGGTACCACACCTTCTCCGACAAATGGCAATATTGATTCTTGGGATGTGTTTTGTCGCACATTGCGGGAATGCTTCTACCCTCCAGGATATCTTCAAAATCTTCTCGCCAAGTGGTTGAAACTCCACCAACTTTCCACTCAGTTGGTTCAAGGATACATTTATGTCTTTTGCAAGCTGCGCATCCAACTACATTTCAGTGAACTAGACGAGGTATTAATAATTAAGTTCAATTCTAGTTTATTGTTACCTCTCCGGAGGGAGGTAGATATTTTTTATAGTGCTTCTCTGGACAAGGATTTATTATGGGCCTTGGCTATAGAACGTAAGGTAGTCCCTCACATCTGATATCCTCCAAATAGAACCCAAGCTTACAACCCACCTCCTTCTCATTCTCATCCTTTTCCTTCTCCCTCGTCAGTGACCAAAAATACAGTTTTGTGTAATTTTCATAATACCAACTCCCATGACTTTGTAGATTATCAATCCATTAAAAATATCCACCCCCATTAGAACTTGTTTGCAGAGGTCACACCCACTAAGTTTCCCGAGCAACCAAAAGTCGTCTCTCTCACCAACCCCACCGAAGTCGATCCATCCCTCATTCTCATGACTATGCCAGAACAAGGTCGCCCTAACGTTCCCCTATTCACTTACAATTGGAAAATTAAAAATGAACTCTCCACTCTCATTCTAGAAAATGGAAGTCAAAAGAATATGATATCACAAGACTTAGTCCAACATCTGCAACTCCCCACCACCCCACACTCTGATCCATATCAACTTGGATGGGTACAAAATGGAATTCCTCACATTACTATTTCTTGGTGTTGTGTCGTCACTTTCACCATTGGTTCTTTTCGTGACAATGTGATCTGTGACTTGTCACCGTTAGATTGTGTTGATCTCCTTCTCATTATTCCTTACCAACAATACCGACAAGTGGTGTATCATGCCAAGACTCATAAGTACCACCTTGAATAGGTTGGGCACACCTATGTACTTACTTCATCATCTATCACTTTACCACCACCATGAATCGATACCACAACCATTCACCATGTTATCAATACCAACAATGTCTCTCTATGTTTGACCAACCATGTTCAGTCTGAGAACCTCACTAATACGACACCTCCCACAGTACTCCCTCTCCTCCGAAAATTTTCCAATGTCTCTTAGTCTCCCTCAAGGCTCCCACCCTCTCGAGCACTTTCTCCATCCATCGATCTCATTCATGACRCATAATTACCCAATGCTCCATCATCTCAACCAATTACCCAAGACATTATCAAACRTCCTCTAGTTAYYGCTTATCATTCCCTCACCCAAGCCACAATTAAGTATCACTATACCTTACCCCTAATTTCCTCTCAGTTTTCTATTTGAGAGATGCGTAAACAGGGAGGTCACCCAGTGACTTACCACTCTGATACCCTTTCCAAAACAAAATTTAATTACCACCACTACACCAAAGAATTCCACCTCCTAATGTCATATTTGTAGAAGTGGCACCCTTACAATAGGGCCACGCACTCTTCCACTGACTTCTTACTTTTCGAGGTTTGTCTTGGATTTTAGTCTCGGGCACCCACATATATGCCTCTCATTTTGACTACATTGGAATCAACACATCAACACTTAGAACAACAGGATGACCATAGTGTCATTCATAATTTATCACAGAAACACACTCTAGTCGCAGCTTCCTTGCAAGTAACATCGAATTGTGCTAAGCAACATCATGTTTCATACATGGTCAGTAAACAATGCCAAAATCTAGAGGCATGATAAGTGGATGATAGTTGAGATAGTCTAGAAAAAGCCCCCTCAGTTGGTGGCAGAAGCAGGGATGCTTCCAGATCTAAATAGGGAGGAATTGGGCCACTAGGAATGGCATCCCCCTTCCTTGGCCAACTAGTAGAAACTTGTATTGTAATATGATCTTGCAAGTCTGGGAAGCAAGGAATTCTAAAAGAATGTACTATATTAATTTCTAATCTTTGTCAGCATCAGTCAGTCCCTTATTTGTAATAAAGCATTCGCCAGTCTAAGTAAATAATGGGGATGTCTAAAATAATGAATAGTTAGTTTGTGTCAGTAATCGCTGCGAGAAATTTCTCTTGCGAGTCTGAATGCGCAAAGAAATGCAGAAGAATAAAGAGACAATTACCATTGTTTGAGATCTCATTGATTGATTAAAAGGAGACATCATCCTCTAATATGATTGATGAATTTTTGTTGAACCTTCATTCTTATTCCTTTCTTTTGTGTGTAATTCATTTTTCTATTTTCTGAGATTATTGGAGAGGTAATTTTCGTTTTCGTTTTTGTGATTGTTGAGAGAGAGTGCGCACCAAAGGAACTGGTGCACATCTCTTTTCTATTGTGTGTGTTAAGAAAATTTTCTTTTAGTTTGATGGCAGTGTGAAGGAGCACATAGGGTGTCAGTTTTAATAGAGGAGGATGAGTTGTAAAGGAGATGTGCCTCTCTCTCTTGCTCAGCGTGGTCACCATTCAAGACATCTCTCTCCAGGAAGGTATTGCATCCTCTCCATCCAACTAATTCTCCTTTCTACTCTTCCTATAATGCGCCCTCATCTAACATGATTTCCTAATTGTTGAGAAACACCCTTACACTCAGATAATTTCCATAAAAAACGATTCTCCATTGTTGAAAGCGCCCTCATACTCAGATCAATATCTTTTTGTTGTGAAGATAGATAAAAATACTTGTTTTAGGATGCATTTCATCCCATGGAATTTTTTGACATGTCAATGGTAAAACATGATTTATATGGACCCACTTCAAATATAGGTTAAAGAATGTTCAACAACTTATCAATTTCAATATTTACTTGAATTTAATATTCATCATCATTACACATATCGTTACAGATAAATCCGGCCTATGGATAAGTCAAATCTCCCTTCGATATGCCCTTGATCTAAGATAGACAGAGGGGATAGATTCCTATGGTTCTCCCTAGACACAAACAATCATATTTATATTTATACCAAGATTTTATGGAATGGAATACCTTTTCTTGAAGGTTGTTGATCTAGGTGGATATTGGTGGCCACCCACCTATTCCAACTAGCTCCTTTTGACAATTTTAGTTCAACATGTTCTTCTGCAATTCTTTGTAATTGTGGGTTATACACTTTCAAGGATGTTTGAATCCCTAAACAGCTTCCAGGTGGATATTGGTGGCCACCCACCTAATCCAACTGGATTATTTTGGAATTTTTCATGTCAATACATCTTTCTATACTTCCAGGGCCATTTTGGGGCCCTAAACAATGTTGTTTTTTTTACTTTCCACAATCAAACCATAGATAGATTCATTTTTTTATGGAATTATGTGTAGTTCTCAAAAATACCTTTCCAATGGGCTATCACGCACCTAAAGAGAAGGTCGTATACAAAATTTATGACCCCGGGAAGTTGAGGTACCAACTTACCCATCGGGGCCCACATAACTTTGGTGTTTCATCTCCTAGGCTTAGGTTTTTGAATGCCTATGGTTTTGGAATTCACGAGTAATGTTTAAAATGCCTCTAGAGCCTCATTGTAATAATTATGGTCAGACAGATGTGCATAGTAGCCACATCTCTTCTTAGAGATAACTACCACCATTCGAGTAAGTTGTTTTTAGTTCTGCAGTTTTACAGTTTAGGCCTATTTTATTAATTCAATAGAAGGTATTGTTCACTGGATATATGTTGTTGTTCTCTGTATCTCTGTGTTATTGTATTCAGTTTGTTATTCATTTTTTTCTGCTCATAAATTCATAACAATGGTATCAGAGCGGTCTATTGTTCATTTATTTTTCTTCGTGCATGTCCCGACAAGATCAGGGTACAATATGTTGGGACTCGAACCAATCGAGCCTTTGCAAGATCGACTGCATAGAGCACATAAACAACTCATGGGAGACGAGAAGAAATATGATGTAGTATGAGATCCTTTTAAATTGTTTCGCAAGGAATCCCTTGCACGACAAAGGAACGAAATGATGGATAACTTTGCACAGATCCTTTAGCGACTACCCACAGGAGATGAATTTTCATTAAGCAGCCATGCAACCCCCTTCAAGGTACAAGAAAATTTTGATTTTACATTATTTGAAGGACTAATAGATGTGAATGTTGTAGATAAATGGATAATATTCTCAAAGGGTATTTTTCGGTCCACATTTTTTTCGATAGGGAAAATATTACTTTTACACTCCTCAAGGTCGTCCCCTATGTTAAGGACTGGTGGGATACTCTGAGAAAAGGGCCATAGAGGAATATGCAATATTTGCAGTTTCCTCCAAATGGGATTCCTTTAGGGATGCCATTAAATAACAATACTACCTTGTTAAGCTACGAGGACCAGTACACAAGATGGACCACCCTACATTAGGAAAGGGACCAAACAATACCGAATTTCACCAATATTTTCCATACCCTATGCACCAAATTGGTATTAAAGACTCTGAATAGAATCTGGTGCTCAAATACCACAACTGTATACATAGATACATTCAAACAAAAATGGAGTTTCTATACATTTCATCATTGGGTACGACTTATATATATGTTGTGAAGATTGAACAAAAATTTAAGTAGAAGAGGCGAGAGTTTGGATCTACAAACTCCTCACAACCGAAGCAGGGAAAAGGTGGCCCCAACCCACAAAACAAGGAACAAAGCAAAGATTTCCACTCTCAGGACAACCAATCCAAGTCGCAATACAATAAGGGTAATGAGAAGTCGAAGAAGGACACGAGAAAGTGATGTGAATACCATAAAATCCTTTGGCACAACACTGGAGAATGTCGCTCCAAGCAGTCACTGGTGGTTGAGCTAAAGATTCTGAGTCAAAGGTAGATTCTGAGTCCAAATCAAATCTAGAATTAGGGAAGTGGATTATCGATGGCTAACCCATTGCTACTATCTCTACCACCAAAGTCCATCCAAGTGAACCAAAAGAACCAGAGTAAGGGGAATGCCTCTTTCACTCACATATGTGGTTAAAAGGGGCTTCACTTCATTTCATTGTCGATAGCAGCAATCAGAAGAACATGATCTCAGCAGAGTTCATCAAGCGGTTGGACCTACTGATGACACCACACCCACAACCCTACACCATTGACTGGCTTCGCTAAGGAAGATATCTCGACGTCAACTAATAGTGTCGTCTTCCCTATGACATCAAGCCATTCAAAGATGAGGTATTGTTTGATATTGCTACCCTTGAAGTTTGTGATGTTCTTTTAGGACAACCATATTTGTGGAAGTGACATGTTGTGTATGAGTCTAGACCCCGCAATGTTATTATTACTTTGGGTAGACAATTGTAAAATATACCATAGGTAGCACTGCCTACCGCTATTTCTTTAATCTATGCTAAGCAATGCAGTAAGGCCATTTCACAGACCAGGAAGTTTTTCTTCTTTGTGATTTGTGCTCACAGTAAGAAGAAGGTCGTCACCACATCTATGACCTCTACATAGAGCCTCTCTTTGTAGCAGAAGAAAGTGGATGGAATCGTGGAAGAGTACATAGACATCTTCTCCTCACCCACCGGGGTATCGACACACTGCCAAGTCAAGCATCCAATTGATCTAACCCCTGGTGCACCTCTGCCTAATGGACCAGTTTATCATCACTCAATGATGGAAAATGACTAAATCAAGTGTAAGATCCAAGAGTTTCTTCAAAAGGGGAACATCAGACCCATCTCCTCCCCTTTTGGAAGCTCGATTGTACTGGTGCAGAAGGAAGACAGGACCTAGCGGCTCTACATTGATTACAGAGCATTAAACAAAATCACAGTTAGGAACCGATACCCAATTCCCTGAATTGATGACCTTCTTGACCAAATCAAGGGGGCCAAGTTATTCAACAAGATTGACCTAAAGACTATCTACCACCAGGTTCCCATCGAATCGACTAATGTATGAAATAAAACTTTCAAATCTAAAGAAGGTCTCTTCGAGTGGTTGGTCATGCCCTTTGGCCTAACAAATGCACTAAAAAATTTCATGAGGTTTATGGATGATGTATTGAGACCCTTCACCAACTCTTTTTTGGTGGTCTATCTGGATGACATCCTCATCTTGAGTAGAACTTGGGAGGAGCACATGCATCATATTCAACAGGTTTTGAGCACTCTGCGGTAGCACAAGCTATATGCCAACTTGGAAAAATGCTCCTTTGACATGAACAGGGTCCAATACTTGGGATACATTATTGATGAACATGGGATACATCTACATCCATCTAAGATCTAATTCATCCATGATTGGACAGCCTCGACCACACTAACTGAGCTTTGGAGCTTCGTGGGACATGCCAACTTCTACCGACGGTTCGTGTTGGGATTCTCCCATATTGCATGGGCCCTTATCCAAGTGACTAAGGGTGGTGGAAAGGCAAAGTTCACGTGGGGGAATGCACAACAACAACCATTTGATGATATGAAGCATCGCTTGTGCTCAACTCCAGTACTCTCCTTACTCAATTTTCAACAACCATTTGATATTGAGACTGATGCATCCGACTATGTTGTAGGCACATTTCTCACTCAACACGGTCATCTGGTAGCATACCATAGTGAGACACTCTCAGATACTATCCAGAAATACCCCACCTATGACAAGGAAATGTATTACATTGTACAAGCTTTTTTTCAATGGAAACATTACATTCTAGGAAAGGAGACAATCATCCACACTAATCACCAGCCTGCAGTTCATACAAACATAGGGGAAGTTGCAGAACGATCACCATCAAAAGTGGTCCACATACCTGAAGCAGTTCCATCTCAACATCAAGTATAAGACATGGAGCACAAATCGTGTCATTGATTGCCTCAGTCGACCTCCCATGGCTGCACTCATCAACATGGTCCATTCATGTGGTCATGATGCATATGAGTGGCCCCAACTTTATCAACAAGATCCTGACTTTGCCACCACCTATGATCTCTTGGGTACAGGCATGAATGTCACCAATTTTCACATTCAGGACATATTGTTATTCCATTTTTTCCACCTATGTGTTCTTGCAAGTGAGATTGAAAACATGATTTAGGAGGCTCACTACAGTCAAATGGAAGGACATTTTGGCATGGAGAAAACTATGGTTGCTATACAAAAACATTTTTATTGGCCAAAATTTCGACAGGATGTCAGAAAATATATCAAATTGTGCACTGCCTGTGCCATTTCCAAGCCAACCATCAAGAAGAAATTCTTATACACCCCTCTTCCTACTCCTGATAGGCCTTGGGAATCCATCTCGATGGATTACATGGCTTGCCTTCCATCCACCAAGAAAGGAAATTATTGTGTATTTGTGGTGGTTGATTGGTTTTCAAGGATGCCCATTCTCATAGCCTGGAAGAAGAGCATCACAATGAAATATACTACCAAGCTCTTTCTCAAACGAGTGTGGGTCCATTTTGGGATACCACAGACCATCATTTATGATCAGGAAAAAACATTCCTCAACACATTTTAGTCGAGTCTTTGGTCACTGTTGGACACCAATCTCACTAAATCCACTTCCTTCCACCCTCAAACCGATGGCCAAACAGAGGTCATCAATCGGATGATTTTGGACATCTCGTGCATGTATAAATCTAAGAATATGTGTACATGGGATGAGAGTCTTCCCTATGTTCAACATAGCTACAACATGGCTCTCCATAGCTCCACCGACCATATCCCATTTCAGGTGGGGCTGGGATTCCAGCCCTTGGGTCCCATTAATGTTTCACTACCTCTTGCAACCACAGAAAAAAAATCTTCCCATGTTCAGTCTAGGACCGACAAAGCCACCAGATTCATTGAATGGATTCAACACATCCACCAACAGGTCCATGAGATTTTTCATAAATCCAATGCTAAGTACAAGAAACACCATGATCAACATCGAGTATCGCACAAGTTTCAGGTGGGAGACAAGGTATGGTTACATTTGCAGAAAGAATGACTTACAAGGCCCCATCAGAAGCTCCATCAACTTTTCTATGGGCCTTACCCTATCACCAAGGTTGTGGGAGACAATTATTTTTAGCTCAACACTCCCCCCTTCCTTGGCTTACACCCAGTGTTCAATGTGGACCTACTCCGACCATATTTTTCACCATTATTGGACACCTCAGAGATTGCAGGACATTTGATACCAACATAGCTCAACCTTGACTGCATGGAACATGAATCCACTAATCCAATAGTAGACACATAGGTCAAGGTCACTCGCCAGCAGAGGATCTATATTTATCAGGTTGTCAAGGCATGACAACTCTTGAACCAAAGAAAATGGCTCACCTGGGGACAAATTCAACAGAAATTTCCTCACCTGATGGGGGCACTCAACGCAAGGGATACCATTTCTTCCTAATAGGGGAGGACTGATCCAGGTGGATATTGGTGGCCACCCACCTATTCCAACTGGCTCCTTTTGACAGTTTTAGTTCAACACGTTCTTCTGTAATTATTTGTAATTGTGGGTTCTACACTTTCAGGGTTGTCTAAAGCCCTACACAACTTCCAGGTAGATATTGGTGGCTGCCCACCTAATCCAATTGGATTATTTTGGAATTTTTCATGTCAGTACATCTTTATGTACTTCCAGGGCCATTTTGGGGCCCTAAACAATTTTTTTTGTCTTTCCACAGTAAAAAATGTAGACAGAGTCAAAGTTTGATGGCATAATGTATAGTTCTCAAAAAGATCTTTCCAATGGGCTATCATGCAAGATACCAGATATATAAAATATGCATAACATAAATAAAATGCTAGAAATGGCAGAATAACAGTAAAATATCCATCATAATCTTCACAATACACAGAAATGATATACGAATAGCAATAGAAATAGCACTTTGATTCAGAAAGCAATGTTCACAGGCCTCTTCGAGGGGGCAACCTCCAATCGAGCAGTGCTCTGTTACAATAATCTCCAAGCTAGGGTTTTCATACCCTCGACCCTTATTTATACTAAATATGTCTTGCAAGATACCAGATATATAAAATATGCAGAACAGAAATAAAATGCTAGAAATGGAAAAATAACAGTAAAATATCCAGCATAATCTTCACAATACACAGAAATGATATACGAATAGCAATAGAAATAGCACTTTGATTCAGAAAGCAATGTTCACAAGCCTCTTTGAGGGGGCAACCTCCAATCGAGCAACACTCTGTTACAATAATCTCCAAGCTAGGGTTTTCATACCCTCAACCCTTATTTATCCTAAATATGTCTATTAAGAGAAGCATCTAGAGGAAGATCCTTCTAGAAGCAGAAGCTTCTATTAGGTCTTCTTACATCTGCCTTATTCTATTTTATTGAAAGGCCTTATTAATATTAACCTTTATTACATTCGAATACATTGATATACCTATGTGCGGGTTAGGACCTTAACATGTTCACCCCCTTAAAAACAGCCTTGTCCTCAAGGCTTGAGATGTGGAAACTGCTGCAGAATGGTAGTTGGTTCCCAAGTGGCATCTGCTGGAGTCATATCTTTCCACTATACTAGCACTTCCTTGATAGTTCTCTGATGCAGACGATGCTCACGCTGGTCCAAAACTGCTTCTGGCTGTAGCCAAATGGATCCTTCTTTAGCTAACTCTGGAAGGTTGGTTTGAATTTGGCACCTGGTTCCAATCACCTTCTTCAAGCATGAAACATGAAAAACAGGATGTAGTTTTGACTGACTGGGTAGAGCTAACTGATATGCGACTTTTCCCACACGCTTGAGAACTATGTAAGGGCCATAAAATTTGGGTGTTAGCTTCTGACAATGCTCGGCCTTGAGGAAAGTTTGCTTATATGGTTGCAGTCTCAGAAACACCTGATCCCCTTCTGCAAATTGACGTTCAGAGCGACCTTGATCTGCTTGTTGCTTCATTTTATTTTATTCCATGACCAAGTTCTCTTTAAGGGTATGAAGGATATCCTCTTAGACTGTAAGTGTTTGGTCAACTGCCTAGACCTTCGAGGTACTCGATAAGTATGAGAGAACTGAAGGTGGCTTCTGTCCATATACCACTTCAAAAGGAGTCGTGTGAGTGGCGGTATGGTATGTAGTGTTGTACCACCATTCGGCAAGGGGTAACCATTGAGCCCACTGGTGTTGTTTTTCAGAGGCAAAGCACCTCGGATATGTTTCCAAACACTTGTTGACAACTTCCGTTTGACCATCCATCTGGGGATGATAAGCTGAGCTGAGATGCAATTGTGTGCCTTGTAGCTTAAGCAACTCTTGCCAAAAATTTCTTGTGAAAGTTGGGTCTC
>JASDQU010030619.1:14322-28299 GCA_032191745.1 Picea mariana | reverse complement strand
CTTCTTCGAAAAGAAGCCTTAAAGTATTCCTGGTTGTCCATCCAAATCCGTGATCCTATGATGAAAAGAAGAAGTGGAATCTCTATGGCATGGAATCTATAAGAAACTCCATGAACCCAAGATCTAAAGAAAAACATGAAGAAGAACATGAGGATTCCAAGAAAGAAAGAGGAACCAGAACAACGAGTCATTGTATCAAGAAATCACAAGATTACCAGCCTGATACGAACTCACTAAAAGCAATCAAGCAGAAGAACTGAAAGTCGTGATGAAGAATAGTGTATCGAAGACTTATGAATGAAAGCATTGCGAGATCTAGAACCAAAGGTTCTCCCAGATGGAGGGAGAAGACTATGATGATTACTTGTTCCAGTAAACCAGACTTATCTCTACAAAAGTCATTATATCATCCGCAACATCCATGAGTCGGAATTCTACATCAAATGAATGCAAAGAATGTTCTCCAGAGAAATTGAATAAAGAGCGTATGAAGAGCAATCTCAAGACTTTGAGGCATACCAGAAAGAGATTCTTGTATGCAGATAGAAGAAGATAACTTGGTGGAGAACCTCCAGTGCACAGCAGAAGCGTGGTGAAGATTTCCTATAAAGATGACTACTCAGTAGATTAGATCTCATGATGACAGAAGAAGTGCCACATAAATATGTTCCAGTTTTCCAACTATGATATACTCTATTGTTCAGATCTACATAAAGCCTTCACAGTGTCCCAAACTAAAGTACATTTGAAATCAAGCATTACATTATCCATGATGAAGTACCAGAAAGGAGAAAATGATTTCTCCAATACATATCTCCACAGATGAGCAAATAAGCAGACATTTTGATAAAGCTTCTATCCAAGATGAAAGAGTTTGTGTACTCAAGCTGGAGCTCGTGAAAATAACTTCCTTATTGAAAAAGGAAGAAATGACTCCCAGGTTGGGAGGGAGCACTGCAAATATTATTGAAGACATTCATTGAAAAATAGTCCATCTTGGACAGATGCTTTCCTATTTGGAAAGTGGATTGAGATTTCTGACGGACAGTGACTTTCCATTGTGGTTAACATGGGAAGTAGTCTGATTGTTGATGTATCATAGACAGCGACTACCCATTGTGGTTAACATGGGGAGTGGTCTAGGGCAGTCTCTCTTCTTGAGGGTTACTCAAGAAGACTGGCCCGCCTCGCCGGACAGCGATTTCTCATTGTGGTTAACATGAGGAATGGTCTGTTTTGGAGGTTGATGTAGGACAGTCTTTTCCTCTTGTGGTTAACAGAGGAAATGGTCCGTACAGTCATTCCTTAGGGTTTTCACATTTTCTCCAAGGTGCACTTTGATTAGTGTAGGAGAAATGGCCCAGGGTGGGGAATGGTCCAGGCTCAGCAATCAGGGACAAACATTCCTTAGGGTTTTCACATTCTCTCCAGGGTGCACTTTGATTAGTGTAGGAGGAATGGCCCAGGGTGAGGAATGGTCCAAACTCATACATTCCTTAGGGTTTATACATTTTGTCCAGGGTGCACTTTGATTAGTGTAGGAAGAATGGCCGAGGGTGAGGAATGGTCCAGGCTCAGAAATCAGAAACAATCCTTCTTCCTTGTTTAAGAAGAATAGGGCAGATAGCCCATTGCTGATGTTCTAAACTGAGGGCAGATATTCTTTCATATCTCACAGATGTGAGTGAAAGATTGGCCCAAGTAATTCAGTATATATCATAACATTGTTTCTATGCAGGTTGCTATCAGATGTTTGTTATGAAGACTGTATGACAGTAGATGAAGACTACTGTGGTGGATATGTTCCACTGTTCGTGACTATACGTTGTTGATCAAGTACTTGTGTGTTACTTGGTGTGGTAGTGAACCACTGGATTGTAGTTATGTACTACTATGGATAGACACAGTTGTGTTCTATTTTATTCTAACTGCCTTGAAGACTATCAGCAGTTTATTGGAAATAATCACCATCCAGACGAATGATGAACAGAGATTTTCCAAATGGAAATTGGTTCAGAGCATTTACTCCTCTAGATTATAAAAGTGGCTCTTGTATCACTCTATGGTGTGAGTGACTTATCCAGTATCATGTCTAATTACTCAGATGAAGTATGGTTTCGAGAGATGATGCAGCTGATGGTGATGGTGATGCTCATGATCTAGTCATGAAATAGTCTAGATGACTATATTGATGCTACCGGATAAATGATATGTTTTTGTGCTCAAGACCATTACCTATAATACTTCCCTAGCTAGGAGGGAGTGTTAATATTATGGTAGTTGCGGGAGGTATTTACCTCCACGTGTGAACTTGACGAGAATAGAAGACTCCGGAAAGCAAGAGAAAACCCTAATGAGTTGGCTAATAACCCTAGAAGTCTTGTCGGCTCAAGAAGATAATTTATATTAGATTATTAGCCTCCAAGAGAAGAAGTCGGCCAGAAATAATAATAATATACTAAACAGACACATATCCAGAAGGAGAAGTCGGCCCCAGCAAATCTGGTAGAACCAGTATAAATACAGGGCGCCAGTTCTCATTTGACACGTCTCAGCAGTTGCAGAGAGCCAGTTCTGCGCACTGCAATTCCCAGTTTGGTGCGCACATGTGTAGGAGGGCTGCAGCTGCAGCTGCAGCAGCAACTAGTTTTCAGTATTGGCTTGACTATCTCTTGGCTAGGGTTTGGACTATTTGATCAGCTCTTTGTGATGCGCTATCCTTGGGGAAAGGTGTGCTACCCTTTGTTCGGCTATCTAGCCTAGGGTTTGCTTCCGGAGTAATTCTCAGTCAAGGTTAAGGTGCTCCGAGGGTGGCTTCGGCCTATGGTTGGGTGACGAGGGTATCGTCAATGGTAAAACGAGCACACAATCTTCTATATTCTAACACCTGTGAGGGCTGAAATAAGAACATAATCCTCATCACTTGATTCATCTTGCTTTGCAACCTTCTTGGGAGGCTCATCATCTTTAACTGTGTGAGCTCGATGCCTCTTACTTCCTTTCTTATTCTTAATTTCCATAATGAGGGGGCAATCCCTAACAAAGTGTCCCAATTCCTGACAACAATAACATCTGATCTTTGAGTTGTCTCTTTGACCCATCTTAAACTTCTTAGGTAAAGAATGCTCCTTCTTGTTCTTTTTGTTCCTGGTGTGGGCGGCTAGGGCTTGATCTTCATTTGCCATCTTTTCTTCTCTTGCAACTGTCCTAGCTTCTTCTTGGTTACAATCTTCCCAAAGCCTACTGAACTTGGGAAGCTTCTTTCTTGAACAAATTCCTTGGATGAATGCATCCCATTACCTTGGGAGGCCATTCAAGGTATTCATCACCATCTCTTCTCCTTCTATTGAGTCACCAATGGCTTCTATCTGCTCCTTGATTTTATTCACTCTTGAGAAGTAGGAGTGAATGGTTTCTGAGTTCTGCATTTTCACATTCTTCAACTGAGATCTCAGAGTCATTCTTTGATTTATGTTGCTTCCCTCAAACAGACGAGTTAAGGTGTCCATCATTTGCTTTGGAGAAGGTAATGATGATACATGATGGATAAGGTGGTCCTTAATGGAGTCTGCAATAATCCTTTTTTCTCTCACCATGTCCTTATATTTTTCCTTAGCTTCATCTCCTTGAGGTTCTTGAACCTCTTCTATAATGAACTTATCCAGTTCATGTTTTTCAATGAGGAGGGTTACTCTGTACTTCCAGGCCCTGAAGTTATCAGCTCCATCTAGCTTCTCATCGATCTTTGTTCCGGTAGTCATCCTGCCTTCTGATGGTCTTAGTTTGTCCGGCAACTGTCTCTAGACTGAAAAACGGCTCCCTTTTAGGCTTCTAGATCTGCAACTGGCTTCTATTCAGGCCTGCTCTGATACCATGTTAGAATTTTAAATTTTCTAGTTACATAATTATAATTACTTAATCCAATAGCAATTGTAGTAGGATCACTGAAAGATAGACAATCACAGATACAATAGAACACAAAGATTATCCTGGGAAACCCTCGTGGGGGAGAAAACCCAGCAACCAAAATCCTCAATATAGATTCCTTCAACCAGTACAATGATGTGCTATAGCTCTCCAAGAAAGACCATGACCAAAACACCAAAAGAACCAATCTCCAAGACTTGTGCGCTAGACCTTCTTATGCGCTACAAGATGCACAAGAGAAGTGTGTGAGTGCGTGTCCAAATGAGAGGAACCTATCTTCTATTTATACACAACAGTGTCTCTTGAAGAGACATGACTCTTGACCTAACTAACCCATAAAACAGGGCTGACTAGCCACAATGGGGCTTTTTACAATTATAAGTAAAATACCAATAATATAATAATTTATGTTGAGCCGACTTGTACAATATAAATATAATAACCTTTTAAAGGTTTGACTAAAACAAATATACAAGAATATCTTCCGTAGTTACACCAAAAATATTAACAAATCTACATACTGATTTCCAGCTTGCTGGAAATTACAAATTTGTTACAGATCTGAAGCTTTGGGCATAGGAAATCATCAGTACTTTGCTGCCCTAGCTTCCTAGCCCACAGATCTAATGATCTAAGGTGCTTAGCACTTGTGGGAGGCCTCAAAAGGGCCATGTTTCTTGCTGTTTTGTGCTTTGTTTATGCATTTTACAGATCTGAAAACTCAGGACAGCAAGGAACAACTCAAAGTACAACCACATTACCAAAATGTATACTTAAAATACATCCGAGGAATTGGTAAGAGCTTTCACTCATTTTTTGCGTTATTTTGTTGCTTTATCTTACGAATCTTGAGTGGTTTTGTTTTGCTGGTCTGCATTATTTCTATTAGTTATTTAACATTCCAGTTCAGTTAGCTTAAATAATTAACTCCTACCTTCACCTCTATATCACATAGGCACTGGTCTACTAATTTATAGGTGAAGTTGTTGTGTTAGGGAAGCCTCCCAAAGTCCTTTAGTGTAGGAGTTGAGCTTGAACAGGAAAGGACTTGTGCCACAGTGACATTGGGCACTTGTTCTATGTGGTACCGCCTTAGTGCCTCGAGGGACCTTGACGAGGCCGCTAGTTTGGTCGGTAACATGTACCATCCTCAAAATGAGGGAAGTACTAGGTGGTTTTCCCTAGGCTTTGTAACTTGAAAAAAAAAATCAAACACAATCCACTAAACCACAATGGCATCCATACCATAGACAAAATCAATCACATAATAGACATAGTGCTTTTACCCTGGAAACCCAAACCGGAAAACCAACTTCGAATGGTGGCTCGGTTCCTATTTCAGCAATCTTTGGTATAATGTAGCTCTTGTCTCTCTATACATCTTCCTCTCTTGTACAGCCAAAAGCCCTTTAAGAGTGAAAATAATTGAAGAAAAAGGGAGATATGGGGGAATGGGAAGGCCAACAAGCATGACCCTTCATTTCCCATTCCTTGGCCTCTTCTCCTCTCCTATTCTATTTTTCTTTTTCCATTTATTTCTTATTTTTCCTCTCTTTTTGTCTGATTAACTTTTACATTTACCTTTTCTTTTACATAGTTTACTAATTTCCATAAATTGCAGAATTAACTTGCATGTACTGAGTCTTACAACCATTTGTTAATGCTCTCCCGAAATAACTTGCAAGTAAGAAACACTATAAAAGGTTAGTCCCTCCCCATATATTTATGGTCCTAAGTGACAGAGTACCTCCCCATATAGTTATGGTCCTAAGTGACAGACTCACTGTTATGGAACTGATGAATGTATTTGTTCTCAAGTCCCACAGGCATAATGATATCATTTTTTCATTGTATACAACATTCCCATTTTTGTAAAAAAATATCATTTTTTGTAAAAATAATGTCATTTTTTGTTGTAGACCATGTGGTTAGATGCCCATTTTATGTCTCAGTATGTTGGCCATGATATCTAGGATAAGGATTCCTTTCTTCTATAATTAGATGAATTTATCTCATTGTAAGGCACCACTAGACAATCGTTTCTCTTATATTTCATGAGTTTTTAGGCTTAAAGTATTGGTATCCATTTTGGGTGGCAAACAGCCCCAATAGGCAGTGTGCAATCCATCACTTTGGAAGCAATGTGCTTTCCTTTATGTTTTGTATCTCGATGATAATTCATCATATTTGGGTTATCTTTTGAGTATTAGTATTACAAGTATTTTCTGAATATTTCATGATATTTCAGTTATTTTGGGTATTTTGTTGTAATCTCAATTATTTTGGTGCAATTTAGAGCACATCAAGTGGTAACAAAGCCAGAAGCCCGATTTTTGTTATCTTAGGGTTTATTCTACTATAATCTTTACTTTTGTTTATTTTCGGGCACTGTAGTTATAGCAACCATTTTATAATGGTTAACCTTAGAAGGCAATTGTCTTGATCAAACTCAACTTTCAAGTGTTGGTTTGCAACCTGGCTTACTAAAGCAGGTTCTTCTTCAATCCTGTGACATACAACATCATCATTTTCTTTGATTCCAGCTCAAGGTCAGCTAGGGCATACCGCTCGTGTGGCTCCAGCTCGTGACTGGCCAGGGCATTCTGTCTGAGAGGCTCAGCCCATGGTCAACTCCTGAGTCCTGCTCGTGTCAATTCCTGCTCGTATCAACTCAAAGGATGGATATGAATCTTTTAAAACTGAAACTCCTAACCCAAAAGAAACACTATAATAGATGGATTCATTATTATTTCAAGTCGCTTTTGGCTTCTTTAGACAACATTATTATTAGTTTTTTTTTCTAAGAGACTATCTATTGTATACCTCTGCTTTTCTCCTCAAAGACAGTGCTAAACTATATAGAGGAATGATGCCAAGTCTAACTAATAAGTGCCCCCCTGATTTCAATAAAATTTGTTTCCTAAAAGATCAGTTCAAATATCTACCTTAACAACCAGCAAACAAATGATTACGACTTTTCCAATTCATCCAAATTGTAAACAACATATGATAAAATATCCCATGTTCAGAAGACATATTACTGACACAAAATGAGCTACTACACAAACATTAACTGGTTGTGAAAAACAACATAATAAATCATATCAAAGTGAAACTTTTTCAACACCTCTCATTGGATCATAAACTATGACGGGAAATTTTTAAATTGAATGCAGCATCAAAAGGAATTACTTTAAGGAGCATGGAGTCCTTCTCGCCTTGCAATATTTCGCCATTTGTCCTTCAGATCCACCTTGAAAGGCATATGTATACGTGTTACTGAATATAATTATACCTGAAATGTGAGTACCTATAGTTGTCTACAGAAACCTAGTCACGGCCTTATCCAAGAAAATCAAAGGAGTTAAAATCTTTTCTGATCCTGCTTTTACTGTTCCAATTCCAGGTTCAATTCTATAATTTCCATCTATCTGGGCCGAAATATGTACTAGAACAACCAGCTAACAAATATTTTAAAAACCAAACTGTTTTTTCTCTTTACCTCAGTTCTCTCTTCAAAAATGTCACGGTTTTTCTCAAGAATGAATTTCCAACGCCCTTTACCATACCTGCAGAAATAATACATATCTCAGAAAAGCTAAAAACCTTCCTGAACTTAAATTCATATGCATCTTGATTTAGTCTGAGGACTCCAAACCATTTTCTGCCATAATGTGCATTATTGCACAGAAGACAACTCTTATGTCACTTGTAATTTAATATGTTAACACCATTCACAGCCTTCAATAATACTAAGAATATGTTCCATGGATGTCCCCAAATGAATAGTCCTGCACGCATTTACAAACATATAGCCTTACAGGCTTTTACTCAAAACATGTAAAACACACTGACCATATAGTTACATCTCCAATATGAAAAGGAAACCTTCCATGACCCACAGATACTGTGTACAATAAATATAGAACCCCTTAGCCTGTGTGCTTCAGGAAACCCATTTAATCATGTAATCTCATCACATTCAGAGACCAGCGGTATGTGTTTTATAAAACTAGCTTTCATGAATGATAGCCAAGGAAACAAGATGAAATAAAATGCTCTATTAAATGGACATGATGATAGCAATGAAATATGCAACTAAAGCTTACATTTACATATTTCCAATTCAAGGATTTGCTACTTCTTTGTTTACAACCACAAAGAATACACTAAGAGTTGGATGATAGGAGAGTAATCACTGATAAATCCAGTGACAGGCAGCTGTCTTGGAAAAGAAAGTGAGGCTGCATTGCTGATTGAACAAATGATATGAAGGAATTTGAATCATAGATATCATTCAAGACGAGAAATTATACTCGTACAACAATCTGTTCCAATGTCAAATACAAGAATAATAAGATAGGAAAGGAGATTATTTTTAAGGAACAATAAGTTACATTCTGTCAACAAACTATCCTATTTGATTCAAGATCTAAGCCTCTCGTGATCATTGTACATGCTGACCAACATCGTCAGTTAAATAGCTGACTTAACTACTCTAACTACATGACTCAGCTAGATATTAGACTAATGACTCAACAAAGATGTCAACTCGACTAATTGTATGGACATGATGGTAGTAATGAAATGCTCTATGGAGTGGCAACTAAAGCTTACATTTACATATTTCCAATTGAAGTATTTGCTACTTCTTTCTTTACAACCACAAAGAATATACTAGAGTTGGATTCTAGGAGACTAATCACTGACAAAGCCAGTGACAGGCAGCTGCGTCAGAATGGAAAGGGAGGCTGCATTGCTGATTGAACAAATGATACAAGGGCATTTGAATCATAGATATCATTCAAGACAAGAAATTATACTTGTACAACAATCCGCTCAAATGTCAAATATAAGTATAATAAGATAGGAAAGGAGATTATTTTTAAGGAACAACAATTTACTTTCTGTCAACAAGCTATCCTATTTGATTCAAGATCTAAGTCTCTCGTGATTATTGTACATGCTGACAAATGTAATCAGTTAAATAGCTGACTTAACTATTCTAACTATGTGACTCAACTAGACACTTGACTGATGACTCAACAAAGATGTCAACTCGACTACAGCTGACATAAGTTGACCTCTAACAACTCCCCCAACCAAAAATTTTGCTTCTTTGCTGAAGAAAATGCAAGGGAGTTGCACAAAATCATATAAAAATGTAATAATAATAATAATCTAACTTAAGGTCACAGCCTATCCAGACACCAAATTCACATATGAGGCCCCCTTGTTTGTGGAAAAATGGAACCCCTCTGGATCTGAACCTGCGACCTCCAAGGAGAAAACATATGTTCTTAACCACTAGGCACACTTAGGATGTATATTAAGAACAAAATTTTCTATAAATGATAAGTAGAAGAGAGATTTTATTCCTATCAAAAGTCTTTGCCCAACATTAAACATGTTTGAAGTTGAGGTAAAGGGACTGTTAACATGGGAAAATGACCCTTGTCATCGGTAAGGAGTACCTCAGGCTAAAACTCTCTCAATGGAATTCCTACCATGTATATTATACCCTCCAGTTTGCAAAACTGTTACCAGAATTAGGTTTTAATGTTTTCTAGTTTTATTAGTTTTATATTTAAGATGAAGGAAAAACAAAATTGTAACGAGGAGGAGAGAAATATGTCTCCTTCATCAGGTGTTGATCTCCCTGCCCCTTTTCGTTGATGACCTTGCTGACCACCTATTTCAACTAGGGGGTCAACTCCATGTGCCATGAAGCTATGTACTTGATGGTGCAACAAGTTTGAAGACTTACTGGTTCTACAAGGCATTTTTGGCCTCGGCACTTCCTTTTGTAATTGGAATTTYTGCTCCCCTCCGTGGGATAATAATGTAATGGGTCTGCATGGATCATATTGTAGGTTAGTTGCCTAGGACTTTTTCATTAGGGAAGTCCGTTCATCGAGTGTTTTTTTTTCCTCAAGTAATTAATTTGGCCTGGCCAGCCTTTTTAATTACCCTTGAGTTTTTCACTCCCACAATAATCCTCCAAAGTAGTGAAAGGCATTCTAATGACCGAGCCCAATGGGTGACTAGAGTCTAAGAATATTGTAAATGACCATGCTAGACATCTCCTAGAGTCTTGCGGAATTCCGTAGAGTCTAAGTAGTTTTTTTTATTTTTTTAAAATTACACAATTAATGGTAATTTTAATTATTTTTTATGTAAAAATGTAAAAACTAGGTCCTTGGGGATTTTGATAGGGGTGTGAGTACTCAAAAGCAATGGAATGAGACCCCCTACACTCTTGGACCAATTTTCAGCTCAATTGGACAAGTTTTACTAGGTCATTGTCCATGAGGAGTCAAAGTCAATCCAAGTCAGCAATTTAATTGCTTAATTGACAAAGTCAAAATGTCATTTTTTTGTAAAATTGAGCAAAAAGGTTAGAGAAATAGTGGGAGATTATGCCTAACCCCTTTCCTAAGTTAGAGAAACACTTTTCTAACTTAACTTTCACCCTGTCACCTAGCCATCACCTAAAGTTATCATTCCCCCTAGGGAAGTTGCGCCCCCCTTCGTGAGAAAGTTAAGCAAATTAAAAAATTAAAGGGAAAACCCCCTTTCTCCCTAATTGCGCCCCCCTTGGTCTAATTTCATGTTGGACCATGTCAAAAGTGTGTTTCCCCTCCCCCTCACTCAACTCTCACAACTCTAACACTACCAAAACCCTAAAAGTGTGCACTCCTTGAAATGGTGAGTTTTTTTGGGTGAGTGACACTTGGAGTTCATCCAAGAGGGGTCACTCTTGGCTCCCAAGTATAAAAGAAGGCCTCCCCTCCCTCATTTCACATCTATTCTCAGTGTATTGTTACTGTGCCAAAATCTCTCCTCTCCCACTCTTCTCTCTTTCTCCCATTTGCTCTTGCTCTTGTGTAAAGTTTGTTGCAAGTATTTGCAGCAACCTTTTGGTTTGAATAAAGAAATATTTGGAGGATCCATGGTGTTGAGAGTCTTCTTAGTGCCATCTTGCTATTAAGGTGATCTTGTTCTAGTTTTCTTTTCTTGTGCATGTTTAGGTTATCGATCTAGAGTAGGAATTCCAAGCAAATTAATTTGCTTGAATAGATCTGTGATAGTCTTATTATAGATCTAGTGAGTTTTTATTTGGATAATGCAAAGTATTGTGTTTTACCATTTAGATCTACTCACATGCTCTTTGTTTATGTACCTTTGTGTCCAAAATTTGCAGGTTACCTAAGGGTTTTGTAGATAGATTTCAGATCTAGAAATCTATCACTCCACCCACTTACAACCTCTAAATATTTTTGTTCTATATTTTTGTACCTTTCCATATTATTTTTGGCATTCTAACATCTTAGAATAGTTCATTTAAGTCTATATTGCTTGTTGATTTTTAAACAGAAAATTTCTAGTTTGTTCTAACAGAAATTTTCCAAAGATTTTGGTCTTTTTTGCAGCTTTTCCTTTGCAGGTCTGAACCAAAAAAGAGGAGCTACAACACATTTCGGCCCCTAAAACGTCAAAGAGAAACCCCCTAAGTTGGGGTACTATCTTCCCAACTCTTTCTTCTTCTTCTTCCATTGTAAGCAAGCCCAAAGAGAGTCTCTTGGGCTTGCACTTCTCTAAAAAATAAAATTTCTGCGTTTTTATTTTTCTTGTGCCTACACCTTGCATAGTGGATTGGCCTAGCCACCCATGCAAAATCGTAAGGCTAATAATTAGTTTTATTTCAGTATTGTATTTTCATTTCAAGTTTGCCCCACCTGTCCTTAAGGCAAGGTCGTGTGGCTAGGATTTACTTGTTTATTTTCCAAGTCAAGTTATTTCTTTTATGCTTTTTTTTTCACCCACTTGGACACAACCGCTAGGCTTGTCCTCCATCTTGTGCCTTGGAGGCATACTCTATTTCTTGTACATTTCCTCAAGCACTTGTTATTTCTTTCTTTCAAGCTTTCAACTCAAGTAACTTTAAATTGTTAAATCAATCTATTTTAGACTTTAGGAGAATCAATTTACTTAGCTTAATTAGATCACCCTCTACTGACACAACTTTCGCCACCAAAAAGGGGGCATGTGGAGGCTACTTGGGGTTCTAGATCAGGGATGATCTCACGGCACTAGGTGTCCCCCTTGTTGAGTGCCCAAGTTTTCCGGATTGACCTGTGGAGCTAGGGTAAGGCCTTGTTTTCCTTACTTATTGAGCACCCAGCAATCCTTTTGGCCAAAGAGATGGAAGTATTAGGGAAGTCACCTAGTCTAGGATTGCAACTTCACCTAATTAATTTCAACTCTAAAATCTACTCACAACAACCTAAGGCTTAACTTCATAATCCATTCTAATTTGCTTATGCTCTTTTACTTTCTGCAACTTTTACTTCAAGCATTATCTTTCAAGCAGTTTAATTGAGCATTGTGGTGGTTGAGTAATTTAGCTTAGAAGTTGCGCACTAGTGCCCTTGGAGGCCTTGTTTCAAGTTTTATCTTCTTTTGAGTTGCGCACTAGTGCCCATTGGTTGCTTTACTTTCATCTTTTGGTTCCTCTTGAATTGCGCACTTGTCATTGAGCTACCCCCTTGAAGTTGTGCACCTCTCTTTGGGGCACTTCAAGCTTGGGTTGTGAGTTGTGTGTTTGTTGTCGATGCATCTTTGATTTATCTCTTTCTATTCCTGCAAAATCAATTAGAAGTTAGTTCAATTATTGCTCTACAAGAGTTATAGATCTAACTAGTGCTAAACTCATTTCATTTGTAAGTTATTGTATCTTGGTATATTGTTGTAGCATCTAGATATTATTTATTTGTTGATAGTTGTTATAATTCTTTTGTATCTTGTCCATTTTGTAAAGTCATTCTTTAATTGTACTTAGATCTTTTGTTTCTTTTGTAAACTTAATTGACCCCATTGCCCAACCCTAGGCACTAGTCATAGTTGGCTTAGGGAAAGGTTTGCTTTTCATTAAAGGTTTGCATTGCATTGTTGCCTCTCATATAGGCTAGCTTCCCCCTACCTTTAACAAACTAAAATTAACTCCTAGATTTCACCTAATAACTCACATAGTAACTAGGGTCTACCCCCCTTGGCTTCCCTAGGAGTAAGCCTAGACAAAAGAAGTTCAAGTCGAGGTGACAGTGGGCTTGAACTTAGGCATTGTGCCTCCAAGGACACACTAAGTGGATTGCGACTTTTTCCACGTTTGCAAGTGTGTATAAGGACGGAAACAGACCTCATCTTGTTGGTCGCTACTCCTGAGGGCCTATAGAGGCAAATTGATGCCCTAGCCATTTTTTGTGACCTCTGATAGTTGACAGTCAACTTGGGTAAAACCAAGGTCATGATCTTCAATGCATCAAAGCGCCCTCTCACAAACTTACACTTCTACTTTAGGGGGAAAGAGATTGAGATCAACACAACTTACACCTACCTGGGGGTCTAGATCACGGGGCCTCATTTTGGTATGTGGCAAGCCCTCCCTCTTACCGAGGAAAGTGCCCATCACCACCAATCTCATCCCTGCAGTGGACATGGTGTTGAAATAATGTAACTGCGAAGAGTATTCTTATTATTATTGTTATTTTATTCATAGGATTAATCCCCATTGTGGATTAATCATGTCGGTAATTGTATTAGGACCAAATCCCCTTTTGCAGATTGGTCATCGGACAATTGTAATAGGCAGAATAAGAAGTCGGACCCAGCAGTTATTATTGAGACCCAGAATTAAATTAAAGGTGGGTTTACCCACCCAGAGTGAGAGGTCAGCCCTGCCAGTGAAACCCTTTCACACGTGCCAGTCTTGTATATATAGGGAGGCTAGCGCCTCACTTTATCACACAAATCACTTGCCCATTTTCTTATGAGGCAAGTTGCAATTACCAGTTGGAGAGAGGAGAAGAAGAGTAGCGCATCTTTTGGAGAGGACTATCTGTATTGGTTTGAGTTATCTCTTGAACATTGTATTGGCAATTTATGATAAGGAAGTTTTTGCTGGGTTTTCTTCCCCTAGAGGGTTTCCCAGGATAAATGTTGTGTCTCTTGTGAATGTGTATTTCTCAGTGATCTTGTTCTTATGATGCT
>JASDQU010030618.1:0-10581 GCA_032191745.1 Picea mariana | reverse complement strand
ATGTATTCTTTTTATGCATTTCATAATTTACATTTAAACATGTATCTTTATATTATCGACTTGTTTTCCAGCTGTACCTTTATGCACTTAATCACATGCATTAGCATGTTGTGGGTGTGTATACCACCAACACACTTTGCAACTTTATATGCATATTTATTTAAAATTATCTAACTCGTGATTTGTTCATGAGATTTCTCCAAGGAATTCTTTCTATGTCATCCATACTCGTCGATATTTTATCCTTAATATCAGTGTTCTTTAGTTAGGACTTACAATCATTTACCTGACCAGTCTCACAGTCATATTCATATCTATGTTGCTCTCTTTTCGTGGCAACAATCAAGAAGAAACCACTCTTGCCCTTCTGTTACAAAGCATTCCAAAATTCAGAAAATATAAGTAGGTAATTACAACATTACCTAGAGCAACAAAATGCCCAAAATCCATCATCCTTTCATGTTTGAACCATTCTTGATCAATAGACCCTTATCAAGGAAACCCTTTTCCTGGATTCCCATTTCACAACTATATGGACATACCCAACCATTCTTGTATGGTTGTCATCCACCTCTAGTTGTAAATCTGACCCATTGGTCATTTAGAAGTGCTCCAACACTTCCCTTATTAGTCTTTCATTAAGCATTCTACCTTATCCTCATAAGGTAATATGCAATCATTATCATTAGTACTTTGACATCCAATTAATAGACTTAATAAGTATATATGCATGTTCAACCTTTGCCATTTGCATTACAACATATCTTGTTCACCAATCATTTTACTCGTGCCTGCTATGCATAAGTGTTCCAACTACATGTCTCTTGCATTCATATGCATATACATGCCCTCATGTCAATACACATTTTGTATAGCCCTAAGCTCACAAACTGGCTCATATGCCCATGTCACTTTACCTCTTTGCAAGGATTAACAACAGTCCCAAAGGACTCCTCTTTCTCCAGCTTAACTAGATTATCTCAGCTACAAGTTTCATTATTTATAGGTCAAGTAAACTAACCTTATCATTTCTCATCAGTCCTTTGATCATGAGGAACTACATATACAGGGTTTAGTCCTTTATTAAAGCAACAATTTATTACTACCCAAGGTTCTATCAATCCATACCAAATTTCTTCAACCGCAAGGGATTTTACATAAGGGTATGAGCCCTTGTATATATAACTATCATAATTTCAAGAGGCTCCAACTGCCCATGCTTACATGCAACATTACAACCACCAATCCATTCATTTTCTAGATTCATGTAGTTCCTATAACAAGATTTTGTCATTTCTACCCTTTACATTCAAGTCTTACCATTAATGCCTACCAACACACCCCTACTATTGTAAGAGTAGTTATCATTTTGACAAAGGGACAACATAATTCCTTTGTTGAAATTCAACCAGAATTTGGAAGGTAAAGTTTCAATTTGTTGCTCCCCTCCTTGAGGAACTTATGCAGATAATAATCGGGCTTTTTAAACACAAAGTATTGCTTCCTAACAGGCTCATCTTAGCCTTATTATACCAGTCCTGTAACTGGTATCTCTAGCCCATCCAGTCCTAGTGTTGTAGCATGCTCTAATACCACTTGTAACACACCCAACCCCCTAAGTACCCCTTTAAGGGATTGGGTATTAAATTTTTTCTTTTCCTGAACCTCTTCGAATCCCTTTAAAAAGATACCATTGTCTTCTTCTCTCCAAGAAATTTCCAACGACTGTAAGTTTTCTCCAAACAGAGCTCTGGATCAAAAGTTATGGCCCTTTGAATTTTCTGGGCCTTTAATGGTCAAATACCTCCATACTGCCATGTGGCATCCACGTTATTGTGCCCGTACGATGTGGCACTGACGTGTCCTACCTGAAAGGCATGGTTGTTGATTGTGTGTCGGCGTGGTGCTAGTGTGGCACCTACCACCTAGCCACCAGACCTTAGGCACTTCTGGCCCCGACCTTCCTAGTGCACATCACTATGCTTCATAATTCTCTTGAGTCTCGCTTTCACCAAACAATGAAACTTTTCCTCGGGGCATCGAGACCATGGCACCTCGGGACTTCAACATTCTATGTAGTCCCAATTTTTTTTATCCGGGATGAGCTGGCACCTAGGACACGCCACCCTATCCACAATGGGCCACTTATTCTGACACATGGCCATGCCACTATATGCCACATGGCACTTGTACCACTTCGACATGTGGCACTCGTTTCCTCCATCGACCCCTATCCAATGATGTCAAATTTACGTGCCACATGGCACCACTCACGCAATGACACATGGACCATCCACGTGGGCTGGCCTGGATGTACATGTCATCGCAGTGCCCAAGGTTCCCCCAACAAAGCATTGACACTTGTCCACCTCCTATTCATTGAATGATGTCATTCGACGTCATCTTAGATCCATCAGGCATCGGTCATTGACCCTCTTTGTAAGGCCTATTTCTCCAAACCTCCCGGGGGTTCGAGATCCAAAGTACAACTAGCATCCTGGGGCACGTGGCCCTATCTGGTCATGCCACCTCGCATGACACGTGGCACCCGTACCACTCGACACGTGGAACTCTTTTTCCACCTAGACTTTCACCCAAATGTGCCAAAACGACGTGACACATGGCACCACCATTTTGTGACACATGGTCCTCCCACATCATGACATGTAGGCTATTCATCGGACAACACGTCACCACCGGGCATCGAATGTCGGGACTTTCTTGACGTAGTATAACTACAAAACACCTCTAGTGCCCAAGAGTTACAAGATTGTTAACTAAGTTAATCCCAGTGATTAGGAGGAGATTAATTACGTTAATATCGGTATTTCGAACCCCGACCCATTATCACAAGATCTATGACTAATATCTCTTGTAGGTAGATCCGACGGCTACCATGGTTCCTTTCACAAATTCTAGTGTGGTAGCAGTTTTAAGGATCAGATGATAGAGATTGAGTCGTCACTCCACAGATCGATGGTTCACGTCACCGCGGACCTCGGACCTCGACGAATCTTTACACATTGGGAACTATAAAACGTCTAAGGGTCCGAAGCTGAGATACATCAGGGTGATGTAGGGGGGACTCTCAACCCTTATCACAAGATCTATGGTTGATATCCTTCGCAGGTAGATTTGATGGTTAAGATCTAAGGCGCTTGTCAAATGGTCTTGGCCATCGTGTGAGATCTAAGTAGGACATGTGTCGCCACCAAAAAATCATGGACGTCAAAACCTCGACACTTTACTGATCTCTTGTAATCTAAAACTCCCGAGGTCCGTCGTCCAGTGATTAAGGGGTAATTAATTACGTTAATTCTCGATATTGCAAGACATTTAATTACGTTAATCCTTGGGATTACGACTCCTGGATTTTACCACCAGATCTACGACTCAAATCTGTTGGCTTCCCATATCCGATGGCTCATATCTTAAGGCACTCTTCCAAAGGCTTAAGCCCCAACAAGGGCCCACACTTGACTTGCCAACCAATCACAGGTCGACACGTATCGTCCTGTGACACTTTGGCTGCCATGCTAATAATGGCACATCATACTTACGTCATCCTTGCCTCTCCTCAATTATATGTGATAAGGCATGGAACCAGGGGCTAGAACCCTGGTCCCCAGATATCGGATATCGGGACTTCCAAGGGGTTTATACCTAGAATTCTCCCTCTTGATCTTACCTATTGGATTGATGGTTGAGATTTTTCGAACCGCAGATCTGACGGCTGAGATTGCATGGCGCTAACCAATGTCCTCATGCCCAATTGGGCCCATACTTGCGTAGTATATATATATGTGTGTGTGTGTGTGTGTGTATGTGCGCGCGTGCGAGAGGAAGGTGATGTCATGTGTGACGTGGAGCCTACTGCGCAAGTATGGACCCAATTGGGCATGAGGAAATGGAACCCCCATGTGGGAACCCTTCTCACTGGATACCTTGGGCTAGTTATAGTTAGAGGTATGGAACCGGGGGCTAGAACCTTGTTCTCCGGTTCCCGTTCCTCTAATACGATCTACCATTGGCATTCAGCCTGCCACTGATCCAACAACTACTATAACTTGTTGGATTTATGTGAGGAATTATGAAGGTTTGGGGAAATGACCCCGGGTTTTAGCACCCACACAACTCTCCCTTGAATCCACCTACAACACACGATAGACCTGCTACGTATATTTCGTTCAAGGACTCAATTCCTCGCAAACATTTTGTGTTTAGGAGAAGGAAGAATTACAAGGTTTAATGGCCTTCTTGGGTCCCCGACACATGGATGTATCCATCCATGAAGCATTCACAAGATACAATCATTCAAATAGTTATCAAAATGGAAAGGTTTGCCAATTAAACATGCATCAATACCATAATTCACACACTTACATTTATAGCATTGTTACAGGTATCCAACCATGCTTTTCATTTCAACTACACATAGCATAAGATATACTTATATATTGACAAGGTTGCTTCCAACCAACTGAATATGGGTGTCCACCTTTGCACCCAACCGTAGGTTCTACATGCTCAGTCACTTCGACAACAAGCCACTCTTGTGCCAAGCCATGATACCACCAGGGAGCTCTACGCTCGCTCCTATGTTTTCTTGCAACAATTCTCTTTTCTTAGGTGTTTCCCCTACATAGCTCTCCTCAAAACTCCTCCTCAGTTCTCCCTTTCCGCCATATCTCTCTCTCTATCCATAACTTTCTGCCCTGATCTCTTGTCTACCCTCATGTGTTTCTCTTGCATGCATCGCCTTGGGAAGGTTCTCGACCTGTCCCCTTCCTTTTGTTGGAAGGAACTCGTGGGGTCAATCTGAGATTGTGGAAAAATGGTACCCTATTGTACCTAGGGCTGACAGTTTCAATTGTCCTAGCCTAATCTCCCATACCTAGATTTATTTGGGGTGGTTGGTTGTTTAACTACCAACCCCTTCTTATTAATTGTTTTGCTTCAATTGCAAGCTAGAGGAAATGTGGTCATTTCCTCCTCATCATTCATCAAGGTGGCTTGGGTTCTTTTACACATGAGTCCGCTTTCTCTACTCCCTCACCGATCCCTCTAGTGGTATCATGGCTAGTACTTCAAGGCTTCACTCACAATCAATTGGTTGGCATTCTTATTCAAACAATAATATAAATACATTGTCCATATGCCATGGCATGGAAAATCACTACTTATGATTAATTACATACTGGCGGAAACAAGGGTGTTACGATATGAATAATTGTCTCCTTCCCTATAATGTAATGCTTCCATTGGAGACAGGCTTGTATGATGGAATACATTTCTTTGTCATAGGCGGGGTACTTACAAACGACATCTAACGATGTTGAGTGAGAACAACACCAACGACATAATCAAAAGCATTAGTCTCAATCTCAAATGCTTGTTGCAGATCAGGTAATGCGAGCACTGGGGATGAGCATAAGCTATGTTTCAAATCATCAAAAACTTTCAGTTGTGATTTGCCCCACACAAATTTGGCTTTGCAACCACCCTCGATCACTTGGCTGAGATCCCATGCGATATGGGAGAACCCCAATACAAATCTGGGATATAAGTTGGCAAGGCCTAAGAAGCTTCGAAGCTCGGTTAATGTTGTTGGGGCTAGCCAATCACGAATCACTTGGATCTTGGCTGGATCGACATGCATAACATGCTCATCTATAATGTATCTGACGTATTGGACATTGTTGATGCCGAAGGAGCATTTCTCTAAGTTAGCATATAACTTGTGTCACCTCGGAGTGTGGATGACCTACTAAATGTGCTGCAAGTGTTTTGCCCAACTCTTGTTGAAGACGAGGATGTCATCCAGATATACAATCATAAAGGAATTGGTGAAAGGCCATAAGATGTCGTCCATCAATCTCATGAAGGTGGTTGGGGCATTCGTCAAGCCAAAGGGCATGACCAACCACTCGAAAATACCTTCTTTAGACTTGAAAGCAATCTTCCATACATTGGTTTGTTTTGTGGGGACCTGATGGTAGCCCTACTTCAGATCAATCTTACTATAGTACTTGGCCCCCATGAGATGGTCTAGAAGGTCATTAATTTGGGGAATTGGTTCCTGACTGTGATTTTGTTCAAAGCTCTGTAATCAATACAAAGTCGCCAGGTCTCGTCTTTCTTGTGAACGAGCACAATTGGGCTTCCACAGGGTGAGGAGCTTTGTCGAATGTGCCCTTTTTGGAGCAGCTCTTGGATTTGGTACTTGATTTCCTCGTTTTCTAGGAGAGAGCACCAATACACTGGCCCATTAGGCAAAGACGTTCCATGAGTTAGCTCAATTGAATGCTTGACTTGACAGTGCAGAGGCACCCTGGTAGGTGAGGTGAAGATGTCCACTTTGCACCACTTCCCAATATCTTTCTTCATCTTCCCATTGCCCTTCTTTGTTTGCAGCTTCGACTGGTTGCCCCGTGGTTGTCCATTCTTGCTTTGTCCTTTGTTCTATGTGTTGGGGCTGCCTTTTCCCAACTTTTGTTGTGATGCATTCCAAGATCCAAACTCTCACTTATTCCTCTACTTAAACCTTTGCTCGATTTTGACAGCATATCGATAAACAACTCCCTGCGACGAGATGTCCATAAAATCTATTTATGTTTGGATGTACTTATGTAGGGCCCCACAATATTTTAGAACTAGATGTCGCTTGGAGTCTTTGATACCCAGTTTGGTGCACAAGGTATGGAAGGTATTTGTGAACTTCAACACCGTATGGTCCCTCTCTTGATGCAGTGTGGTCCATCTTGTGCACTGGTCGTCGTAGTTTCCAACTTGGTAATTATTTTTCTTGATGGCATCCATAAAAGAGTCCCAAGTGGGCTCGACCCCAAACATTCTAGACTCCTCTATGGAGTTTTGCTCATAGTAAGTCTCCCACCAATGTTTGACATGCGGGACCCCCTTAAGGAGTGCAAAGGTGATCTTTTCCCTATTGGAAAAATTGTGGATAGAGAAATAACCTTCTAGTAGATTTAACCACTTTTCCAAAGCATTTGCATCTATCTGACATTCAAATATGGGAATATCAAAATTAACTTGTACCTTGAAGGGGCGACATCTCCAAAGTGTCCGCTTGACGAAGATGCATCTGTTGTTGTCGGTAACTGCTGAAGGATTTGGGCAAATTGATCGATCATCTCGTTCCTCTGTTTCGCGAGGACATTCGCCAACAACAACTTAATAAGATCTCATGCTCCCTTGTCTCTCCGTTCTTCCGCCATGGGAGGTCATTCAGGATGGCAAGGGTGGTTTTCCTCAAGAGAAACTAGCTTGAGACCGAACTCTATATGCCCTAACCTTGTTGGAGACATGCACTAAGAAATGAAAAAAAAACAGAGTGCTCTGATACCACTGTTCCAAATTTATGAGGGAACAAAATAAAACACATAAATAAGACATAAACACAGAGATCCAACAATACTCAATTTCTATTAAAGACTGAAATATGCAGAGACTGTAAAAAAAAATACAGAGTGAAATGAACCCGCTATAATGGTGGTAGCTTATCTATGAGAAGAGATGTGACAGCTATGCGCATTCGCAAGAATATGGTTACAATGAGGCTCCAAAGGCCTTTTTAACATAAAACATAAATGATAAAACCCTAAACATTCAAAACCCTAACATTGGAAGATGAAATGCTAAAAGGTTTGTGGGCCCTGATGGGGGTAGTTGATACGTCAACTTCCATAGGGCATAACTTTGCATACGATTTCCATTTGGGGCGCTCGATACCTCGTCGGAAAGGTCTAGCCAATGAGTACACATTTCGAACAACCCAATACAAGCCTTTGACATCTATTGGGCGCTGTCACATCAAAAACATGTTGTTTAGGGCCTCAAATCGACCTTGGAAGTTTGGGACCCAAAGCACTGTAGGAAAACTGCCAAAATGGAAATTGTATGTTGAGCGAGTGGAATAGGTGGGAGACCACCTATGTCCACCTGGAACAATAAGCTAGGCTCAATCATCGATATCATAAATGAGTCTAGGGTAATGATAAGGTGGGTTAGACAATTAGGCGTAAGAGACATAGGTAGCTAGGAATATAAACATTCCCTTGGACTCCATTACCTTTCCCCTCTCATAGTATCATAGCCCCTTTAGGTGCTCTACCTCGAATTAACTTTGGAACTTTTTATTAATTTCAAAACGATCATGTTTATAAGTTTTCATTATTGCCATGGTAAGTCTACCTCATAGCATGAGACAAACATAGTAATAAAAAACATAATTACAGTATATAGAAAACCAAATTCAAGATTTTCTATATCATAGCCCCTTTAGGTGCTCTACCTCGAATTAACTTTGGAACTTTTTATTAATTTCAAAACGATCATGTTTATAAGTTTTCATTATTGCCATGGTAAGTCTACCTCATAGCATGAGACAAACATAGTTTATAAGTTTTCATTATTGCCATGGTAAGTCTACCTCATAGCATGAGACAAACATAGTAATAAAAAACATAATTACAGTATATAGAAAACCAAATTCAAGATTTTCTATATCATAGCCCCTTTAGGTGCTCTACCTCGAATTAACTTTGGAACTTTTTATTAATTTCAAAACGATCATGTTTATAAGTTTTCATTATTGCCATGGTAAGTCTACCTCATAGCATGAGACAAACATAGTTTATAAGTTTTCATTATTGCCATGGTAAGTCTACCTCATAGCATGAGACAAACATAGTAATAAAAAACATAATTACAATATATAGAAAACCAAATTCAAGATTTTCTAAAGGTCAAAACATTATATAGAAAACCAAATTCAAGATTTTCTAAAGGTCAAAACATTACATTTGCCATTTCTACCTATATCCTTAAGAGATTGACATGTTTCTTTTCAGGTTAAGTTTCTCAATTTCACTATCCTACTTTAGTTGATTTTTTTTTTACCCGAAACATGTCGCTTGCAAGCCACCCGAAAGGCAATATCTGATCGGCCACAAAGCATTACGCCTAACCCCGGTGGACCCAAAGAGTTGAACCCACAACCTCGTGACAGGGCCAAAAGGCCAAAAACTTGGCAGCGGCAGATTCAACCAACTGGGCTACCCAAGGGGGTTACTTTAGTTGAATTAAGGTTTATCCTATTTTTAGATTAGTTTTAAGTCCCTTATTATACTCTATACGGTTTAGCTGTTCCCTCCTTTTCCATACAATACGTAGATGAAATAATAATAAAATATAGTTATTTTATAACGTTTCAAAATAACTTTTAATATATATATATATATTTTTTTTGGTACTTACTGTGTACTTATAGAAGTTTAGAAGTTCATGTGCGACCAATTTTTCGAATAGCATTCACGATCAGAACCTTACTCTCACGTTCTCGCCAGAGGTTGCCACTTCGAGACAACCTGAATAATCCCTTCGTTGGTTCAGCAGCTTGAACTGGAAGAGAGAAAACCCAGAAATGGCAGCCGAGAACGATACTCATCCTCCCGTTCTTAGATCCCGTCCAACGGCACGCAATAATGAAGACAAGACATCCTCATCAGGATCCATGGACGAAAAACAAGAATTCAAATTGCCGCAAAACCCTTCAGTCGCCCGACAAATTATAACATCCTCTACATTCCTGGGATTGCTCCTAACACTTGTTCTCGTGTCTATTGTCATCCAGGTAGCCAACAAACCCTCAATGCCACCTGTAAGTATTTTACGTCCTTTCCCCTGTCTCTATATCAGCAAAATCTAGTTTACAGTTTTTCCTTCTTCTTAGGAAAATACTGTAGATTTTGATTCTATTTAATGCCCTCCAGTATTCATCTTGGCAAATTTTCAACGAACATTGAATTTACATGATCAAACCTTTAATCTTTCTGTGCCTAATTTCCTCTATCAATAATATAACTTCGTAGATTTTAGTGCTATTTAATTACTTTGGCTGCTCATCTTGTGTTGTGTTCAGAGGCTGTGGGCCAGAGAAGAATTGGCCAAGTACAATGGCACGGATGAGGACTTGCCTATTCTGTTGAGCATCCTAGGGTATTTGATTCATTTATGCCAGTACTGTTTAATTCAGCTTTTAGGTTGCCTACTTTTTCTGTTATAACTGGTTATTAAGTGTATGGTTATATTTTCATTGTGTAGGAGCAAGTCACATAATGTTGAAGTGTATATTTTTGTCTAAATTATTTGACATCAGTGTGTTCATGTGGAAAGTCCAGGAGTGTCTTTGATGTGACCAAAGGAAGAAACCATTATGGAGCAGGAGGGGGTTACAATCACTTTGCGGGCAGGTGAAGTGCTTTGATTTGCTTTAACTCAATTCAATTTAATTCACTGTTGTATGTTTCTCGAGAGTGCCCCATGCATACTGAACTGCTTTTCTTAATCATGGTGCAATAAATAGCGCCACCTGACAAATTTCTGTCATCACGGATGGATGTTGATTCGATCTTTGCTTTTTTCAGTTTCTCAAAATTTGGCCTGAGTAGTTTTGTGTGGTTTCAGTGAAATGCAGCCACTAGTTCAGTTCCCAGGGAACTACATCATTGCCTTACATTATTCTATAGACTTCTTAATGCTATAAGACAACGTGTTTGG
>JASDQU010030617.1:909-13099 GCA_032191745.1 Picea mariana | reverse complement strand
CATGTGGATGCATTGCCCTCGAAAGTATATGGGAACAACCTACAGACAACGTCTTCATGTTCGACATTGCGGAGTCTTATGGCTAACATAAACTTTTTATTGTGATCTTCAGCGATCTGTTTTGAGTCAGGGTCAAACTTGGGAAGCCATTTCTCTGGGTGTGTAGTGGGTGTAGAAGGATGAGAAGGGGAATTGCCTTCATCAGAGGAATCTCCTCCAGAAGAGGAAGGAGATGATGGAGGTGGTGAAGGGGGTATCCCAGATCCTCCTGCAGTAGGATTTATGATTGGATCTGTAGGATTCACAGTGAGGTTAGTGTCACCTAATTGTTCTCTGATATCAGAGAAGTCCAAAGGTTGACCCCACGGTTGGTTTGGTTGCCTCAAACGGGCTAAGGCACTATGTGTTTTAATAATATATTGACGGACAATCTCTTGTATGTCACCACCTATAGGATTAGGGGTTGCTGGCTCAACTGTGATCTATGCGTCGGTTGTAGTTGTTGTTTGAAGGGGAATATTATTGTTTGAACGGCTTCTAGTCACTATAGGTGAGCGATTAGGTGGTGGAGGAGTCTTGCGACCACCTCGTGCCATTAATTAAGTTTAGGCCCTCCTTCTAGCACCATTTGTTGACGGGCGAAATTGACCGCCCGTCAACTGGAAGAGTGGAACTGGTCTGGGGTTGTCTAATAACCCAAGCCATTTGGGATGAACCACCCTGATGGGTTTAGCAGCTCCGTTAACCGATCTAAGGTCCTAAGAAAACAAAAGAAAAACTATTCTAAACTAACTAATCTAACTAAAACTAACTATTAAAACAAACTAAACTAATCTAACTAACTATATATATACAATCTACTAACTAATACTATACTAACTCTAACTAATTAACTATATAACTACTAACATCAATAAATCTTATTCACAAAATGTACACTATCTACAATTTACAGATTTAAATAAAACCTGAAAAAACTCATTTATATTCTGCCCTAAGACAGAGAAAGATGTTTTTGTTGATTTTATAATTTTATGAACAGAAATAAAACAAAAACTAACTAAACTAAATCACTAATATAAAACTACAAATATATCTAACTAAAATACTAATAGTATACTAACAAATTAATGAAAATAAATTACAATCTGACCTGGACAAATACTCCAGATTTGCCCTGTGTATGATGATTGTTTCCAGCTGATCGGAGGGAGGAAACCCACACCGAATTATCCAAGAGCTTCTCGTAAACGATAGCTGCAATGCTCTTCAAGTGTGATTACATGAAAAACAAGACATAAAAATCACAACAATCATATGATTTATAAATCTCCACAGTTAGATAAACCTGTATGCAAAGATTTGTACAAAATAATTCAATTGATGAAGAAGAGAAATCTGTCATTCATTAACTGAACTAAGTAATTGCTGTATTTTTTTTAAAGTAATGAAAGAAATCAGACATGGATCACATTAATTAAATCACATCATTCTGCAAAAGACTATGATAGAAAAAGTAGTCTATAATCAATTGCTAATGACATGCATAAACTTGAAACAAAAATTTGATATTATGAAAAGCGAAAGCTGTAGCAGAACATCAACTTCTGTCTCAGTTTGTATTAGGAATCCATAGCCTAGTTCTCCCACAAGTGAGGATGATCCTTATTACAAAAAATAATAAGTATTTAAAGGTTCTCCATAGGGTAAAACCTCCCTGTGGAAGTTATCAAAACTATTACATAAAATCTGGGAAGATATCCCATGTTCAACTTAAACTAGGAACCTACAATAAAACTAAACAAACAAATATCCCCTAGAATGTCCAGCATATCTCATGCAATTCGAATTTACCTGAAAAGGGTAAAAAATGGACAAGTTAGAAGGATCCTTTATTAATAAAATGATAAAAATCTAATTCTATAGACTAGCTACAGAATCTTGCAATTCTGTAGCTGGTCTAAATAAGACACAGAATCAGCATTAAAATTGATTAAAAATCTTTTAAAGGATTAAATTCAATTAACATCCAATAACTATTTGAAAATGAATCAATCAATTTGAAATTGTTACACCATTCAGGATCAAGGTCAATCAAATGGTTACAGAGATATGCGTACTCTGTTTCTTTTGTTACCATAAAATCGAACGAACATAATCATAATCTACAGTTGTGCAATCGTTTGGTATCAATTTGAAATTGATATAATCAAAACAAATCGTGGACAATTGTTATGCTGACTTATCAACATAAGATATGATCGAATCCAACAAGATCATTTTCAAATCGTTATAATTGTAATGCCATAGCAAACGATTCATGCCACGGGTGGATTAACTCAAACTGGTGCACAAATCAATTCAAATGAAATCATAATAGGATCAATTAATCGGTAACAGAATTCGCAAGAATTATCCGATCATTGGTTATTGCAAATTGGGCAAACAAGATCGATTGACTTTGATCAAAATCATTCCATTCAAACGAATTATAACCGAATTTGATAGAGATAACCTGGGTTAACCATTTCGTCTTACAAATCAAACAGAGTAGTAATTATAATACGAATCCAACTCATAAAACAATATTGCCAACTCGAGATATGGGATAATCCAATCAGAATAAGAGCGAATCAAACAGTTAAGGTTTTAACATAGTTATTATGAATCAAAGCCATTCCACGATTCAGACATATTTGCACAGGCTTAAATGAGAGCATTATTTTCATACGAAACAGAGTAGTTTTTTCCAAATTGAAACCAAACAGAGTTGTATTCCTGTTCTTAGAAGATTACATGACACAACATATTGCAAGATCGTAAGAACCAAATTCATTGAAATCGTTTCCAATCACAACATACGAATCATAATGAAATCAAATCCAAACGTGATCATATTCTAAATTGAGCATGAAAAACTTCCTGTTCAGAGTAGATTCAAAACAAATTCAATTGAAAGAAAACCATTAGTTTCGTTAACTTAATCGAACAAACGAACAAATCAAATCCAAACGAAAAACATTCAAATCCAATAAAAATCTATCAATAGCTAAACTGGGAATGATCAAATCATGTATTCAAAATGAAATTTCATTTATTTTTAGCAAAGTGAAATGTATACAGGATGAACACATTATGACAGAGCCATTTCGAAATATAAACAGAGCTATTCGAAAACCAAATTCCAATCACTATATTAATCCTGGTCATTCACAGAACTAAACGGTATCAAAATCCATACCTGTATGGCGAGAAAATGGCTTAATCATGACAATTTGGAGTTGATAACGGCTGTGGCTGATTCAACATTCTTGAAAATGATGGAGCCAGTTGTCTTTTGCTTCCCATCATTTGCTTGGAGCTGGTTTCTTTGACTAGTCAATACTGCACTTGATCTTCTAGTGATTGGATTTTCGATTGGATTATGGGAACGTCGATGTAGTATCGTTCCAACCACAAATCACATTGGTCACAGGATGACCGTGTGGGCTTTGAAAACCCAGGTGAGGCTTTGATTACATTTCCAAGGGTTTCATTAGTCAGTTTGATTCCAGGGTAGCTAGGATTATTCCTTAGGCAAGGGGGAAGATTCGTCACGAAATCATAAGGTGGTTCGGGGCATAAACCCTGTGAGTAAGGGTACTCACTGGCTAGAAAACGTTCTATGTCAGAATCTGAATCCTCACTAAGGACAATGGGCTTCTTCTCAACAAGGGGTTTAGGTTTATTCCTTGCCATCCTGAAAATAAGTCGAGCGTTCTTTTTACCCTTAGCAATAATAGTAGGGTTTGCCTTGGCCTTTTTGCTTGCAAGATTTTTAATAGCCTCATCCTTCTCTGCTACAATGTCTGGTAAGTCAATGTTAGGGTCGACCGAGGGCTTAGGAGATGGTAGTAGGACATGTAAGGGCACGGGTGGCTGGACCTTGGTTTCATTTACCACAGGCTTGTCAACCTGGACAGGGTCTGTATCATCAAAACCATTTCGAGCGATGAAAGCTCTCCAACTATCACCATGTAAACTCAAGTGATAAACAATGATAAGTTTAATTAGTTCATGGTGGAACAGGCTACTGTTGGCCTTCTCCCTTTTAAACCTTTTAGACATTTTATATAGGCTACGCTGAAAGTAAAAGGGCATATTCAACGAGTATCCTATAAAATTCATTAGCAAACGCAGGTGGTAGAGAAAAACAAGTCCATATCGACCCTCACCGGTCACGAATTGTTTGACTACCATCAAAGTATCATGCCATCGTGGTTTAAGTGCAGAGATGGGCATACCTCTGTCATAAGAGGTGACCTTTTAGGAGACGAATAGTAGCGTCCATGGCACCTCCTCGACCTTAGAATTTTTTGAACCAACGTTGTCCTGAGGAGGGTAACCCTGTAGCAGAACTAGTAAACTTCTCATCAATTTCCAACTGTATGTCACCTACCTTGGCTCTATAGCCATCGAAAGTCAAAGAGAATTTCTATGCAACACAGAGATTAAAACCCTCGAATCGTTGTATGAAGGTGAGCCAACCGTTATCCTCCAAATCTTTCCGGGCGTTGTCAAATAACAGTAAGTCTTGGTTGTCGTTTGGTTCGATTCGCACCACTGGTGCCATGGAGCCAAGCACATGGTGAACGAGCCAGGTTTGGGTCATAGCACACACAGGAACAGAGTGCACGGAGGTTTACCCGGGCTAATAGAAATGAAACAGGGATAAGGGATAGACATTAATGTCATCGTGCGAAGGTGGTGGAGCTTATCTCTGCCATGCATAATAGTTATTGCCAAGGTACAACTGCCAGCTTTCATAGCTGTTCAACCTATTATAATATGGTTCAACAATCATATCACTTGGCCGACCAATGAAATGGTAAGTGTAGAAACCAATGCACGCAATCAACATTATGCCATAGTTTTAAACCATCAACATTCAATTTGAAACCAATACCAAATGTTTAACCATGCGCCACTGTATCATCTCATATCAATAGTTTAACCAATGTGCCAATGGGTCTTCGTATAATCAACATGCCAATAGTTATGAAAATACGAACATAGGTATCATATTAAAAGATATATATGAAAGATTTAACCATAACACCTATGTATTTTCATAAAACCAATAGTCAAGTAGGTCAAATAAAATGCAAATCCAAATGCCAATACATTACAAACTCAATAAAACCAAGTCACACGATCAGTACAGATCAAAAATTTTGCCAGCTGCATAATGATAAGTGAAATGTAAGCGCAATAGGCATATTAAAAAGGATAACGAAAGTTCAAATAATGATTTCAATGCGACTATGAAAGACCAAGTTTTCACGCTTACAGTCGTGAAAACAAAATGAAGGTAAATGTGCAAATGTCGCAAAAATAAAAATGTCGTTTATTTGAAAATTGCGATGAAAAATTGATGTTTGCAAAACATTGGTGTAGGCAGCTTATAGGATAGTGGAAAAATGTGAATTGGTTGCCAACACGACTTCAACCTCGGCGACAGGAAGGTCTATAACATGCTCGCCCCACATAAGTATCTAACCAGGACCAAGGGAAATAATTCAAAGATAGTTCCCCAGTCATGGACCATGAACATTGCACAATCCACACTGCTCAATGTCATGAAGATTCTTCACTTCGGAAGGCACCAAGAAGTGAACGCATGTGTCAAGCTACTGCTATCCTATTACCATGGCGGATACTTGTGGTTAAATCGTCATATCATAGTGGATCCGACATTGATCAATCGGATCACAAGGCTGAGTATGCAAGGCCCTAACCCACAATATTTCTATCTCGAAAAAACCATGGATCACGCTTTAGCTCAAAGGATAAAAGACACCTACAACGATGTCGATAAAGGCACACATGGCTACAAGGTAACTTCTATCGAAAGCGGTGGAGTGCGCTTAGCCTCTCAATTGATCATGAGAAAGTTGGTCCACAAGAACTGACCCACCTAAGTCACTGGTTTTGTAGTCGACCTCACAGGGAAGTGCGCAGATGGCCTACAAATTAATTGGGAAAAGTACCTCGTGAACCAGTTGGAACTAGACTGCAGGGAAGTTCAAGATCAAGGATACGAGTTTCACTTCAGTTGGATTCTAATCCTGATTACTTTCATCGCATGGGAGATGCTGAAAGGTGCGACCTTCCCAGACATCGAGCACTTTGAACCTCTGGCCACAAAGTTCAGTACACTGTGGCACTCCAGTGACATGAACAAGCAATGGAAGTCAAATTCCGTATTCCACACATATTATAATTAGCTAAAGTTAGCTATCCAGTCTGAGCCTCACATCATGCCAAATACTCTTCATAGGTTTTTACCTTCAATAAAATTCAGCATGAACCAACATTTCATTTATATTACAACGCATGCTGATGAGCATAGGCAACAACTTCAGTCTTACTACAAGTTGACATAGGAGGACTTAGAAGAAATCACCAAGGACTGGTCGGTGGACCTCCTCATTCCAGCCGACCCTGCAGAGATATCCGATTTAGACAGTCTAGAAAGTGCGCCAGATACACCCGAACCTAGCAAGATAAACAATAACGAATAGGTCCATGATTTAGATAGCGCATCCATGAATACTACTTCCATATCAGTAGAGCAAGGAGGAGATGGAAGAGAGATAGATGGTGTCGAAGTTGAACACAAGAAAGGCGAGGTTACACCGCCTCGAGATGAGGAGGATACCTCGAATAAAAGAAAGGTTTTCCTGCCGAAACCTTCCTCCCAGAAGAAAGTGAAAGCAACCATGACCAAAATGTAGACCATCCTCACCTTCGACGACTTCGATTTCATCATAGTAGCCCCAAATGATGCTTCGTTGGTGATAGAAGAGAAGCAAGAAGCTAAGAAGGAGGAGGTGTTCCATCATATTAAAGCCAAGCTCCAAGGAGTGCAGTAGGCACTACAATCCATCCACGGAGTCTCCATTGCACCTATGACAGCAGGAACATCAGAATTGGGAGATGAGCCAGCTTAACTCCACCGCATCACTGATACAGTTGAAGCTTGCCTTCGACAAGCTCAGGAAGAAACAGTGTAGGCTACCTAGGATTTGGCATAAGTACAGGGAGACCTTGTAGAACAACGCAATACTGCAGAATGGGAAAAGATTGCTCTGCAAGCAAAGTGGGATGAAGAAAAAGCACAAATGAAACAAAGCAAGGAACAATTTCTCATAGAGAAACTCGAAGTAAAGGAAATGGTTCATAGAGATCTTCCCTCTATGACAGTCTTAGAAGTAAATACCAAAGAGTGATTTCCATAGTAGGTGGCACAACTTGAATAAGTAATCCAGCAGCTCCAACAATGCATAGCAGAATTGGAGCTCCGCACTATGCCCGAGACCCCTCAATATTTAAGATACCAAAGGGAAGCAATTTCCCATAGTGTAGTTGACAGACTAAAATATCCTACCCTAGAGTGAAAGCAGCTGAGTAACCGTAGCACCCAAACATATGAGAACCTTACCGAGAATCTATATTTATAGGCATTAGAGTCACAGCTCAAGGAATCAAAACAACACGCAGACACACTATAGGCACAGCTGAAGGCCTTGTCAGCCATAGAAAGAATGAAGCGATCTTAGGACAAATGCACCGCCCAACAACAGATCCATACGATTCAAAGCAAAGTGATGGAAGTTACTCAACGGCTTCAACCAGTGCAAGATAAGGCATGCCAATTATTCACAGAGGTTGAAACGCGAGGAGCATAGTTATAACAGGTTGTCATCATAGTAGAACAACACCTAGAAGGGCCTGTGAATGATGTAGTGATCTAGGATTTCACCCAGAAAGAGGCCACAACAAAGCAGCAAGTTGAAGCAGCTCGATCCAAGCTTGAGGCATTCAAGGTAGAACTGATCAAACCAGAGTGACTCAAGATGAATCACAGGTGACTTTTGGGGGCTTGTTGGCCCTTTACCAAGTTTTGGGATATTCTTGGTCATATTGACCTATTTTGGGACTTCGACAGCCTGTCAAAGGAGGAGCGCAAGATGACGTGGAGATCATGAGATATCGGCCTCTTTTTGGGTCCTTTTTGGGTTTTTGTGAATATGTAACAGGAATGGGATGTCAGCCCATGGGTTTACCCATGTTTAGGCCTATTATGTATGTATAAATAGAAGGCTAGGCAATGTAAGAGGTAGTCGAATAGTGCATCTATGTGATGTGAATGTATGCTAAGTGAAAGTAGAGTCTGTAAGTTCTTTATGCATGACTGTAAGAGACTTGTAGAGCTAAGTACAAGTCCTTGTAACATATTGTGGAAGGATGAGTGTTGTAACACAAGGAAGAAGGATCTAGCGAGCTGCGCAGATCTTAAGTCCTATGCAGAGTAGGGTATTGATGGTTATGTGCTTGTAACTGATTAACTGAAGACAATAAAGAAGAAGATTTGGTAGATGTAGCCCCAGGGTGGGGGTGAAGCACGTAAACACTGTGTTGTCTTGCTTTGTGCTTGTCTGGATGTGTTTATATATTGTTTTTCTAAGTGCTTAGAGATGATTAGATAGATATGCTTATGCTTAGTAATAATGATGTATAATAATGTTATATTTGATCGCTATGAATGTGTTGAGTGCTTGATCTACTAGATTTGACCTATCTATTGATGTTAAGTGCTTGAGTACGTTATATCAGTGTGAATGCTGTGACTCCCTATTTTATCAACGAAGTGATTATTGATTGCATATTGAGGAACTAATAGTCATAAGTGCTTTATTAAGTATTATAATTATAATAAAAGATCTTTGTCCCAGCTAAGGTTGCAGACATCTGAGTCTTTCAACCACCCCTGCCTCTATATTGGGTGAGACTTCATCTGCTTTGCAAGTGTTTCTGAAAGGGCCAGTAGTTAGGGATTTGTTGGTGCAATGTTATAGCGTTGAATCCTGGGTCTTCCCCTGTGCCAACAATACCTCTTTTTCATTTAACAAGCTCAAGGAGGGTAACACATGCTCGATATAACTCACCTTCGGTAAGTTCCTCTTCCTTTATTTAAAAAACTGGAAGAAGTAAAGGTTCGTTCGCATATGGGTCCTTCAATGTGTAGTTTAATGAGTCCAGAGAAGGAAAACTCGGTGGTTTTTCATGTTTAGAGAGTCTGAAAAAAACTTAAAGGTGACTCAAGGGTTGTCCTTTTTCATGATGTTTAGTCTCACGAAGCCGAAAAAGAGATAAACTACCACTCGAAAGACACTCTTTAAAACCTTTTAATGAGTGTGAAAGGAAACAATATCACTTGACAATATTTTCATGTTTAGAGAGTTTGAAAAATAATTAAAGGAGACTCCAAGGGTTTCCCTTTTCGTATAACCTTTACGAGTCCAAAAAATGATAAAAATATGCTCGGTTACATTCTCATGTATTTACAAGAATGAGAAATAACAAAGACTAATATCGGTAACCTATTCTCATGTATTTACAAGCTCGAGAAAGAACAAAGACTAAAATCGAAATTCGTTTCAATTTTACACAAGATTGAAACAAAATTAAACTATGCTTGCAATTGTGTAATGTAATTTCCAAAGGTTTTGAGGGATATCCATGGATGGTTGGTAATCTGCCCCCAGTTTGCGAATCTAGCGGCTTAACTCCAAAATGATAATCAAATGTTGGAGACATGCTCCCCCCCAAGCTTCATTTCATTCACCGACTTTTAGGTTGTTACCAATTTCTGTACTAGATGGAGAAAAAGGATAAGGGCAGATGAAAGGAAGGTTCAAATATGAGACATAATGAAAGACTCGACTTGACATCTACGAGATCTAGTGAAAATACTCGACTTGATATGAGAGGTGATTGTTTAATTTTTTAATGAGATTGAAACAGGAAAATAACTATGCTCAAGACCTTTGTTTCATTTTTTAATGAGCTTGCCACAAAGAAGAAAAACTATGTTGAAACCTTTCTTTCATTTTTTAATGAGCTTGCCATAGAGAAACAAAACTATGCTCAAACCTATGTTTCATTTTTTAACGATCTTTCCATAGAGAAACAAAACTATTCTCAAAACCTCTGCTTGATCATGGCTTCCAAGAGGACAATTCTCTATAAGGAATACATGTCAAGGGACAAACGTCAGGCATGGCTTCTAGGAGATCTTCGCTAGATGGAAGAAAAACACTTCAGAAGGAATACATGTCGAAGACCTCAATAAGGGTAGGGAGATCTGGCTCTAATATCCATATCGAATAGATGACCATTTCAATTACCATATCTAAGTTAGGATACTGGAGAGATTCCCTCTCGTGCGGGGTTGAACGCATGGGGCAGGTCGTTACATAATTGACCTGCGGCAGGGCGAAAATTGCTTGCATGTATGGACCATTCAGGGAAGTTGGATGGTTGACCATCAGATGAGGGTCAATGAATGAAAGTTGGTTGATCGTTACTATGTTTCCATTTTTAGGGAAACACATCACTCAAAAGAGAGTGGACACAAAATCTCTCATAACATAGACATAGTCTCACCCGAGGAGCGAGTTAAAGTCCAAGGGGTCATGAGCTACCATCACATCGACATAGACCATTTTTCCTCCCAAATTAACCAGAAACTGAGGAAGGATCCTTAAAGGTTGATTAACTCTTTTGTCAAAGATCAACAAATTATGTGTTGCAGGCGCAAGCTGCGGGGAACTGAAAGCTTGCCAAGAATTTGCGGATAAGATTCTAACAAAATAACCTTCATCTATTATAGTGTTAGGAATATTCCTATCACAAAACTGGACGGTGATTTGGAAAGGCATGTAACAAGGAAGATGAGGTTATATCAAATGATTCCAATTAACAGAAATCATCTGATTGCTTGAAGGGGGTGCCATTGCAATGGACGAAGTGCCCCATTGTCCAGGTGAATAAGTATTAGCAAGGTAGACCTGAGAGACATCCTTTGTCAGAAAATTGGCTTAGGTTGATGGACAGTTGTTATGGATTTTTGGTTTTCATTCATGTCAACCTTAGAGAGTGATATTGTAGATTGATGTCAACCCTTGGAGAAACTCTAGTAGTGAATTTCGGTCGCACAAAGGTTTGGATAATGGACCCAAGGTTGTTTCATGTATAATGGTATGAATTTTAATATATTTGAAAGTAATACTATTATATATGGATAGTACATGTCATTTCATTTCTGGTGGTATTTGGAACGTCACATAACTCCTCACAGTTAGAGAGTTATGGCCATGAGAAGTTGGATAACTCAGGTTTGGGGAATGGACCCAAGTTTGTTTGATGGATAATTGTATAAGTTTTGATATATTTGTAGGAAATACTATACTATATGGATAGTACATGTCATTCCATTTCTAGTGGTATGTGGAACGTCACATAACTTCTCATGGTTAGAGAGTTATGGCCATGTGAAGTTGGAGAACCCTCATCAGTCATCTAGAAGCCCCAAAAGGTCAAAGTAGTCAAAGTGGTTTAAGAGATTTTTAGAAGTTAAAGTGAAGTGATGAGTGTAATAGAAGTCAAAGTGGATACAAAATAAATTATTTATATAATAAATCTAATGGATAAATTATTTATTGGACAAGTGGTTAGAAGTTGGTTAACCCTAAAATAAGAAAACTGGGTTAAGATGGTTAAAAGGTAACCCCTTGAGCAAGCTACATGAAAGTATAAATAAGAGACAAGTCTCTCTCATTTTAATAAATCTTGAGCATATTGAATATCTATAGGTGACTAAGGTAACCAAAGGATATCTAAGCTGAATTTCAAAGGGAAGATGAAGTAAAGAAGGCCAAAATTCAAGGGAGGACAAATTCTTTTGATGATGCTTTCATGTGAGACTAAAGTAAAATTTGATGAAAATGCTAGTCTCTTGTTAAGGAATCTTTATAGGTATGTGATCATATACACCAGGTCTTTTACAGAGTTACAAATCATATTTGAATGATTAAATTGATGAGGGATTTTGGTTGAGGTACATGTTGGGTACATGGTTGAGACAAGTAGTTGATGAGTTGGAACATACATGAGGTGTATAGTTGATGATGTTGGTTGATCCAGCTGGATATCGATGGCCGCCCACCTTTTCTGACTGGCTCAAAATAGTTTTCTGGCAATTTTGGCAATTTACTATTTTTAGCAGGTTTTAACTTCTGGGGCCATTTTGAGGGCCTAAATGAAGTTTTTTCAAGATATAGGTTCTGAATAATAGCCTAATGCA
>JASDQU010030616.1:10523-21123 GCA_032191745.1 Picea mariana | reverse complement strand
CTTCACAAAGGACAAGAGTCCTGGTCCAGACGGGTGGTCAGTGGAGTTCTACATTCACCATTTTGACCTAATAGCGGATGATTTATTAGAGGCAGTTGAAGAAACCAGATTAACTGGATCGATGAACAGATCTATCAATTCAACTTTTTTAACTCTCATTCCTAAACTGAATTGGCCGACGTCCTTTAATGACTTCTGTCCGGTTGCACTCTGCAATCTCTGTTACAAGATCATCTCTAAACTAATAGCTAATCATATTAGGCCTATCTTGTCACGCTCCATTTCAGAAGAGCAATTTGGATTTTTAAAAGGAAGGCAAATCACCAACACTATTGGATCAGCTCAGGAATGCATTCACAGCATCAGAGAAAAGAAGCTTCAAGCATTGATTCTAAAAATTGATCTGAAAAAGGCTTATGATCCCATAAGTTGGGACTATCTCAGATTGGTTCTTCTTCAATGTGGTTTTGGCCTTCATACAACCAAATGGATCATGGGTTGTGTCTCTTTAGCTACATTTGCAGTACTCATAAATGGAGAACCTTCATATTTCTTCATTAGTGGCAGGCGACTCAGACAGGGTTGTCTGCTCTCTCCTTTACTTTTTACCTTAGTTATGGAAGGCTTGAGTTTGGAGTTCAAGAACAAACAAAGAGAAGGATTTCTTACAGGCATCAATGTTTCAAGACTAGTCTGAATCCTACATCTTCTATTTGCAGATGATCTACTCATCTTGAACAAGGCATCCTTAATTGAATGATAGGTGATAAAAGATCTCTTAACTATCTTCTGCAATGCAACTGGTTTGCAGATTAATAACCATAAAACTTCTTTCTATCAGTTTGGAGTACATCAATCCGCTCTGGACTCTATTAAACTTACCTTTAATTTTTCAATTAATAACCTCACCATTGGCTTTAAGTACCTCGGTTATATTTTGAAAGAAGACAAATATAGAGCAGAGGATTGGAACTGGTTGTTGTTAAAATATGAAAACAAAATCAATCACTGGTGCAATAACTGGTTATCTATGGGTGGTAGACTTGTTTTAGCCAAGGCGGTCTTAGAAAGCCAATCAGTCTACTGGCTGGCCTTGGCAAACATACCAACTTCGATCCTCCACCGTATTCAATAATTTTTTTTTAATTTTCTGTGGAATGGAAAAAAAATTAAAAAAGGGCTTTCATCTGTGCAATTGGCACCTTATAGCCAAACCCAAGAGATTCGGGGGATGGGGGCTTAGGAACCCTTTCATCTTCAATCAATCTATGGCATTGAACTCCCTCTGGTGGGCCTTAAAGGTGGACAGACTCTGGCATCGAGTCATTAAATCCAAATATTTCCCATCTATATCTATTGAAAGTTAGCTCAGATTAGACTTGGTTCCTCGCATTAGGGGCTCTCCGACTTGGAAATATCTCACCAAAACTTTTCATCTGCTAGTTCATGGTCTCCCCTGGCGCCTGGGTACAGGCACGTCGATCCACATAGGGAAGGAATAGATTCTTGGATTGGGATTGTCATCCTTCCCGTCAGACGAATTGATTCAAGCCCTTAATCATCGTGGTATTTATTTTCTCTTTTAGGCCTGTTGTTTATCACATCCGGGCTTTTTTGGTCATAATTGGCTCACTTGCACTGATTTGAACTTAGGAGGGTCACTTGCAAAAAAATGGCAGAATTATAGAAAGATTCTTATTAATAGTGGAATCCAGTTAACACAAAGACCAGATGCTTTACATTGGCTTGGAGGAGATCGCTCGGGAAAAATCACAGTAAAAAATGCCTACGAGGTCATAGAATCAAAGAAACATGCTTTTATGATTAGTGGCTGGAGAAATTCTATCTAGAGTTGGGATTGTCCTTTAAATCTCAAAATTTTCAGCTGGCTTCTTGTGGAGAACAAGTTTCTTCTATGGAACAACTTGCAACACAGAGGTTTTGAAGGTCCGATTCTCTGCTCTTTATGTAAGAACAATTCAAAATCGATCATACATCTCTTTGTCAGCTGCGACTTCACCAGTGGTGTTTGGGACAAGGTTATGCATACTTTAAAATTCACAGGTAGATGGCAGGGTGATTCCATTTCCGAATGCTTTAAAAACTGGATATAACAAAATCCCCCCTTCCCTCTATTACCGGTTTTTCTTTGTTGGATTATCTGGTTAGAGAGGAAACTTGTATTATTCGAGAATGGAACACCTTATGTTCAGAAGGATTCTTATAGAACTCTATCTTTTCTGAGAGACTTATGCAACGAGAAAAAACACAAGAATTCAAGGAGACAGCTTCTTCTAGATGTGACTAGGGACCCCACTGGTTGGTCTGATAGGATGGTTCGATGGGGCGGCTTCAGCTACAGGTCAGAACAGTGGTGTAGGAGGAGTTATTAAGACATCAGATCTCAGAACTTATAAATGGTATATTAATTGCGGCCCTGGGACTAACACTAGAGCAGAGTTACTTGGAGCTTGGGCACTTTTCACACTTGTTGTCAGGCTGGACTTATCAGAGATTTTAGTTTATGGTGACTCCAAGATAATCATCGATTGGTTATGTGGCAAGGGACATTTACAGGTTCACAATTTGGAGGGCTGGAAGGATAGAATTCTCGAATTAACAAGCAATTTTCACTTCATTTCCTTTCAACTTATTTATCGTGAATTCAATACAACTGCTGACACTCTATCAAAACAGGCCCTTCATCAGGCTCCGTGGAAAATTGTTTACTTCCAATGTGTGGGGGATCATGAAGGCCCACACTTGTCCCTTGAACTTTATTAACTATGTTATGGTTTTGCTGGAAGTTGTTTATTTTGTTGCATTTAGATGATATGGGATCCCTCCATATGTTACACTTTTAGTCTTGAATTAGAGCACCCAGGTTGCTCCTTTTTGTATCCTTAACACAGGTTGGCCGATATAATTTTCTATCTCCTCTTCCTCAGATGCTTATGAGCAATTTTGACGAGGTTTACTTGTATTGAACAATTTATATTTTACTATATGAATATAAAGTGAAATTTTTTGTAGAAAAAAAAGGTAATGATTAGCCCAAGTGATTACAACATTCATTAATTTATCACTTGCAACATTCATCAATAATTAATCACAATATAATGAAGTGATAGGGATAACAACGAGGATACACCAGTTTAGAGAGAGTCAAAATGAATATCTTAAGGCTTCATATTTGATCCACACTCACTACATTGTTGATTGTAGCTCATGTATATTCAAGTGGCATTTTATAGCTCCACTCCACTCCAATAATAATTAATATGTATGGTAGGCATGTGCAAATACATGGTTTGGAGTAGTCAATTACAACAATCACAACCAAGGATTCATGACACAATGGTAGCTTCATCATGTGTCATGCCCTTGATAATCTAGAAGAAAACAAACTCTCTTGATAATTGTCCCATTGCATATTACCCTAACAACCTTTGATTGTAGGCCCTTTCAACCATAATGGGTCTTGCATAATATACCTATTACCTTAGTCAAGAAAACACATTATATTGGTGTAGAAGTTATGGAGGCTATTTTGGACTATAACATTCTACTTGGGAGGAACTATATGTATTCCATGAATGCAATCACATCATCATTTTTCTTCATCATGCAACTTTCCCAAAGGAAAAGTGGTTACCATCAACCATCTTACATATTATAATCCYGATACTGAAATCAATCTAAATAATGTTATTCCCTTTGTAGGTGGTTATAGCTTGATCCCTTCCATTTTGGATGCTTTCTTGAGGCTTTTCAAGGACTCATTATTGCAAGGGGATTTCTAYGCTTTCCCCCATATGTATATTATGTGGCTAATTCATAGCCSATTCTTAAAGTCTCTACTCTCACCAAGAAGAATAATTTATCCTTGGGGAAATATAATTGTCAAGTTTCTTCTCACACAAACACCTAMGAATCAACTTCCCTTCTTTTTTGTTCAATGCCATCTCATGATATATCTATTTAGGTTTTCTCTTCCCCACCAATGAAGAGTTCCTTGAGGAATCAACTACCTTTGGATTGGATGAAACTATTGGTGAACCCTAAGGCTCAATCCCCATTGGTGATTTTGATGGTTTCTAAGCCTYTTTACATGCTCTATATTATTGGAGKAGGAGACCTTGGTCCCATTTTCCATAACCAAGACTATCGATTTTGCAAAGATTGGGACATTGTTGTTGAACAATTTAAATCTCAAAACAGTTCCATGGATTTCATAGATCATAAGAGATCTAATAATTATTTGCAGTTGTTATTTCATGGGCGTGGGACCTTGGACTAGATTTCATGGTATTTTTTGATCATTTTCTTTGCCTTGGTTGGCTCAATAAGGTATGTTTCTGAAATGTTATATAAGATTAGGATTGTCCTCTATAGGGTTGAATAAATTAACCTTTTACTTCTCAAATTTGTTTTAGGATTCCCTCCATTGGAAGCTAGTGCTTTATCTTCTCTTTCTTCATTACCTTTACGTGCTTCTAATCACTTAAGATACTTCCTAGATGAGTTACCCTAGATTAACACCTCCTTGTCAAACGTTGCCCATCCCAAGAATTTTCCATAGGACCAAATCCTTTGTAGCTTGAGATTGCATTTTAAACTTCATTCCCTACTCTTACATATTTTTGGCCTTTCCCATTGGAGCTTTCACCTTTTTATTTGACAGTTTGTTGTTTCACATTGCTTGTTGTTGCTCACTTATATATGATTCTTATTGTTTTATTTTGTAGTAGTATTTAATGCATGCAAAACATTTCCATTAGAGGGGATGTAAAACATGTGCTTGAGTGTTCATTGATTGTTTTGTATGTTTTGCCTTGCTTGGTTTTGACTAGATGTTCCCGTGTGTGCTTGGGAATTCATTTTTTTGGCAACATGAGCACCCACCTCCTATTCTAATTCTTTCATACTTTCTTAAGATGGAATATGTGTATGTGTGTGGTTGTAACAAAAAAAATGGAGAAAGAGAAGAGATATTCAAAGTTAGGGATTTTTCACCACGAGTGAAGTATACATGACTACTTTGGATAGTGATTGGTGTCACCCTTCACTAAAGCATCTTCATTGAGTCATCCATTCGTGTCCTTCCACTTGATCGTTGAGGTCATTGAGTTTTGTTAGCACCAAAGGCCTATCGAAACTAGGTTTTCTTCTAAAACTCACTTTGTCTTATGTCTACATTTTGACCTTGGTTGATTCACTCCAAATAATTTCATTTTATAAGTGGTTGTTGCCAAATCAACCTGTGTCTTTATTCCATATCAAGGAAAGTGTCGAATCCTCCTTCTCCTAGTCTTCCATCTCAACCATCAAGCTTGAAAAACTCTTAAATATGAATGCACTACAAGATATTCTATTTCCCTCTTTTTAAAATTCTAGTTTATAATACTTCTTTCTTGCTTACTTGATACTGTACAATTCATTTTTGCCAATATCCCAATCTATTGGTGGAGAATGACTATTATCCACTCTCTCAAGGAATTGTTGGATTTAACACACACCACTCTTGAAAACTCTATTTTATACTTACTAAAACAAAGTCTTATTAAAAGTTATAGATAAAACTGCGAGAATTCTTTAGCAAGTCATTTTTCTATGAAAATCAACTTAATGGATTCAACCCCTATAGAATGATGATTTCTATACTCTTAACTTAGAAGGTTTCTTAATAGGTCCTATTAAATCACTTATGACACCTTGGAACTCAGATCCATATTGATATGGTGAAAGTTAGTCGAAGGCACAATCGTATGAGCCGATGTTTATTTTGAGTGAAATTGAAATACAAGTAGGTCAACCTACTTGACATAGAGAGATTTTGATGTGAATTCATTGACGCCTTAAGTTCTATTGATAGTGGCACTAGAGAACCTAAAAAAGATATATTTATTGGGAAGTGAACCTTGGTAAACAAATGATAATGATGTTGAGAAATTTATTAGGGGTCCATTTATGATGACATAGGTTAATCTTGAGAATGAACTCACAATGTAAAAGTTCATGGGTTAGGAAAATTGACAAGAAACCATTTTAAAGTTCATGGGTTTGGAAAATCGACAAGAAACCATTTTAAAATTCATGGGTTTGGAAAATCGACAAGAAACCATTTTAGGAAAAAAGAGATGGTTTGAGAAAATTCTATAATATATGAAAATAAATAAAAAATGAAAATTTACTAAAGCGAGGAACATGAATAGAGAAGTAAAATCGACCAGCATTGATAGATAGAAAACTAACTTCTAAGTCTTGAAAAACTCGGGATCGACTTTGTAAAGTCAACAATTAAAAAATTGGCAAGACTTCAATGGTTGGAAAATTAATCTACAAAAATGTTGTAAATTTGATAAAGTTCAAAAACGTCGACTAGAATGAGACTTATTCATATATTTTTTAAGATAAGGAAGCATGAATAGATAATAATACTATCCACTTTATTATCTAAAGACTTTGACTTAACGTTTTGATTGACAATTTTATTATTATCATTCGAATATTAAACTTGGTCCAAACAACTCGAAATTCAAAGGTTCAATCAAATTATGTGCAAAAAATTGATGGAAAATTTGTACATCTCAAGATTTAATAAATTTGAAATTAAAATAAATATAAACTAATAATAATTAACTTGAATATAACTATCTAGAATAAATGGTTAAATACAATAAACATATTTTTAAAATAATAATGAGTATAACTTTGTATTTTAAAAAAGTTTTTGCTGAATCAATCAACATGGAAATATAAAATTGGCTACAACTCATAGACAAAAAAAAATACATAGCCAAATCCAAAATGTTTTTTAGAGCCTATTCTACTACAGTTTATGTGCTCTTGGGATGTATATTGCCTTACATACTAGAATAATAAAAGAACTACCCTATAATGCATAATAGAAAAGAGATAACATAAGGCTAGTATTTTTACCACTTTGGGCCTTCAACAACATTTCCAACCTGAACATCCATATCTTCACCTCTTCCTTGGTTGTCTTCATATAGTTGGCTCACCAACCATCTATCATCCATAGAAACCTTCTTCACTGGGGAACTCCCACTGCGCATGACATATGCACTTCCCGAGAAGGCTCGAGGAGAAAAGACGTCTACAGTTGTTGTAGATGGAGGAAGGGGTAGAGAAGAAACTCACGTGGCAAACCTAGATGAACCACAAGCCAAGATATCACAAATTTAAGAGAACCTAGCTGGGATTCCAACTCTAGATATTTCCCACGAGTAACCATCATGAAAGTATTGAATTTGTGCTTAGGGTCCCTTATGGTCAATAGTTGCTATATAGTGTTCATGGCAAAATCATCGTAGATTTTGTTATCAACCCTTTGTTTGCATTCCCATTCTTCATGCATCCAAGTCATCCCGAAATTGGAATTAGTGATGCTACATTGAACCTATGCTACCTTTTTTTCACATCTCTTTGGACCTCTCTAGATTTTCTTTAAATCACATAACAAACAACACCTATTTCTACAATGATAGTTCCCCATTGTATCTTTGTGCTTTACCCCTAAGACTTTAATAGATGCAAACCAATAGGCACAACACAACCCCATTTGTGGTAGCATAACCAAAAAACATTGAGCAAGCCCCTATAAAAACTCTATGACACCAATATAGAGTTTTGAATACTAAATACACAAGAAAGAGCCTCTAATGTTTATCCAATTCCAAGCTATAGATGAAACCCTTGATAATTGTCCCAACATCTGTGCTCTATGATCCAAACTCATCCATAAAGGACATAATCATGAACCCTTCCAGCACCACCTCCAAATTTAACCCACACATAAAGTACATCTCATCCATTGAATAATTCTTAAGCCTGCATGCCATCTATTAGGAGTGGAATAATGAGAGTCTCAATAGAGTAAGTACGTGTCTCATCGAGGCATTCAAGTGTGCCACTTCCAAACCATTTGGATCTCCACGCAATGCATCATTTAAAAGTAAGGTAGGGGACCTTTAAATGGAGTACCCCATTTAATTACATATACCCTTTGTTTAGAGTGGAGCCAATGTTGACTTCAACATAATTAGTTTCCTCAAAACATGGTAGCAAGAAATTGAGGCAAAATGTTGCATCAAATGGATGATCTTTTGAATAAGGGGTATAAACAAAATAGTTTTAGAGATGATAAATATACCAAAAATTAGATTATAGAAAAATAATCTCTAACCAACTTGAATAGGTTTAATGATTATGAACATGTATTTTTTCCATAGAAATCACAAATTCAAATCCAAAAAGAAATAAAAACATGTTATATTGTAATATAGGTCCAATCCCCCTTTTTTTTACTCTGAGTCACATGATTTACACTGAACATTTAACAAACCAAAAAAATAAGAATTTAACTCGACCCCTCAGCATATTAAAATATTTAATACGTAGACAGTGACTCAATATTAACTCGACTATGGCTGAACGCTAATTTTATGGATTTAGCGTTTCCGTTTCGTTGCGTATCCTCTTAATTTTGTTTGGTTTGGGTAGATTAATATTACTGAACTTAATATTAATGCAAAGCGAGAGGTACGGGGTTCGATACCCCGCATCTCCATGTGCATTTATGTTTTGTCTTGCATTGGGTTGATTAACGACTGTTTTTGTATACCGTTTTTCTCCAGAAAGCTCAAGGTTGACTGGCATATTAACCATTTCATTGGGAGGTTATTAATACCATGAAGTTTCATGTTTTACATTCAGATTATACAATTTCAATGTTTATGCTGCGGGGATAGCTCAGTTGGGAGAGCGTCAGACTGAAGTTCGCGTGTTCGATCCACGCTCACTGCAATACTTAAATTGCAGTCTGTAGACTTATTTTAAGTAGAATAGAAATAGGTTAAATTATAACGACTTGTGGAGCAAATGGTAAAGGCCATAGGAGGTTCTACGAAATGAAGTTTTTTTTCGGGGATATTTGCTCGAAATCTGGTGAGAAATTGTTGGATTCGTAGATTTAAGTGATTATTTTTGTAAAATCTGATTGTCTTGGGATTTTTTCAATATGCTGAATCCATTTCTGCATTCAGAAATGGATTCTGAGTGGAGCAAATGGTAAAATGGTAAAGGCCGTAGGTTAAAGGTTCTACAAAATGAAGTTTTTTTCTGGGGATATTTTCTCGAATTCTGGCGATATATTGTTGGATTCGTAGATTTAAGTGATTATTTCTGTAAAATCTGATTGTCTTGGGAGTTTTTCAATATGCTGAATCCATTTCTGCATTCAGAAATGGATTCTGAACAACAAAAAATAGTGATTCGTGTAAATTTATGTTGCCGGATTCCGGCGATACAAAGCCATTTTGTAGAACAGCTAGCCAACGTCAATGGTAAAGTGTCTCATTTAAGATTGAAAGGTTTTGTGTTTGAATCACGAGGTATAACTATTTCCAATTATTTTAATATCAAGTGTTTCTTAACCAAGGAGGTTTTGTGTATTTTAAGGATTTGAGAATGCACGTTTCCACAGTTTGTCATATTGTTAAGATTATTTTTCTGGATAAGACTATGTGCAAGCTTTTGAAAAGTTTTCTGGACGTTTTAAAAGACTTTTCAAAGGCTTGCACACAATCTTATCCAGAAAAACAATCTTAATATCTTAAGGATGTCTGCGACAATGACATATGTAGCGATAATGACGAATTGCAACGAAAGTTCCATGTATAGTAGTATTGGCACTATCTAAAAAGCGTTGCTATGTGACGATAAAAAAATGCCCCTCTCTCAATAAGGGTGTCTCCTTGGCAGCGAGAACTATCATAACAATTAGGTGTTTTCCCTAGACAAGTGGCTTATTGTTTGAAACACGCAGTGCACCATCTAGGTAGATTAATTCCCTGAGCAAAGTTGATCAAATACAAATGTATCTACTGATATTCTCGATTCCCTTGCTCAATAGCTTCATAGGTGGTACTTTTGTTTATTGATTTTGCAATCATATAGGATTTGAAAATAGGTAATGGCTAGCATATTCCATATGTGGGTGACCCAGAGCTTCCAACAACAGATTGAGTAATAGATGATACCTATCCTTCCAACAACAGATTGAGTAACAAATGATACCAATCCAAAGTGAATGGATTTACTTGCATAGGTAAAGGTAAAGGCCAATGCACTAGTTAAAGATTCAATTTACAGATCTCCCAACATCCCTACCAACATGAGCACAACCACTTGTAGATGCATACACAGTTCCTAGTCCACGACATACCTTCTATATCAAAAACTAGTAATAGAGGTGAAGGTTGCATAGAAGCACATGGGGACTCACTAGTTAAAGTTGATATTATAGAAGCAAAGGTAAAGCCAACTTAAGGTAAAGGTTGCATGGATTGTCTATATTTATGTTATGGGTGGAATAGGGTCTATTATAGAACTGAACCCTTGTATAGAGTTGAACCCTCAAGATGGTGTTATGAAATTGGGGCTCCGATATGATCGGTGTTGCACAATCCCTGAATACTTACACTAAGAATGATTCCATGCAATTTGGATTGCACTTTGGTTGTTACAAAATAATATCATGGCTAGTCATGTTTTTTTTTGCCTTACCCCTATGAGG